>NMRA01000026.1:566345-582747 GCA_002633005.1 Phoronis australis
ATAATACTTCAGGAATCAAGGAAAATGCTCGATTTTTAGAGGTAAAAACAGAAAAATTTCCTCGGCGGGAGGGGGGTTTGCCCCCTCCCGACCTCCCCCCATTCGGTGCTATGCGCATCTACATTCGTGGTTCAGTTTGCGCAAATGCTTCTAACCGGACAAAATGTTGGGCCCCCCCTTGTGATATCCTAGATCCGCCACTGGTAAGAGAGGGTCATGGCTTGCTGCAGCCACCTAAGCATTACACAGCAAAAAGGACTTATTGAAGTGTCATGCAGCGCCATGTTTGAAGTCATTGTTTTGGCTCATATTTTGGGGCATAACCCTTTATTTTGTTTTTGTTTAAAGGGACCTTGCCGGTTTTACCACTGAAAAACAGGTTTTGGGTTTATTGTTGAATGGAATACATTTTTTGAAGTTGTTACCTTTGACCAGAGCTAAAGCAACAAAATCCGTTGTTTTGATTAGAAATCGACAATTACCTCTTATCTGTCAGGCATTAGCTGGCTTAAGTCAAGGACAATGGCATTAAATGCGCTTAATATCTTCTGGTACTTATCGGTTGGGGTTTATCTCCGACAGCAGAATGTTTGGGCGCCACCGCAGGATTCGCAGTCTCGTTTCCGCGCCAAGGCTGATGACGTAAAATCAATTTTGTCGCCTATAATGTCCCATAAATAGGTCAGTTTCGGGATCTTGATACACTCGATAAAACCATGGGCAAACTATAACAAGAGATGGAAAATGTGAAACAGAGATAAGAGAACGAATGGGAATGGCCAAATCAGGATTTATAAAAATGAAAACGATATTAACATCAAGAAACATCAATCGCTATCAGACTGCGACTCTCAACTTGCTACATATATTCGATCCTTAAGTACGGATTCAGACATGGACTCTCAATAAAACATCGGAAAGAAAGATCGAAGTGTTTAAAATGTGGATATTCAGAAGGATCGGAAGAATAAGCTGGACGCAGAAAATGGCAAATGAATACGTGTGCAAACAACTACTAGGTGTTAAACCATTTCTTTTGTCCACCATCCAAAGTCGTAAATTGAACTTTTTTGGGCATATGGCAGGGAATCGCAGGAAGACATACTACATGTACACGGTCACGTGGAAGCCAGGGAAAAGAGCAAGAGTACGACAACGATTAATGTGGAGGGGTGACATCAAAATCGACATGGACAAGATCAACGATGACGGAATGCACCAGACTGGTAGCAGAGAGAGATAGTGGAGGTCCATTTCACGTCGACCTCAAAGGAAATGACAGCGAACTGAACACCCCTTCATACTTTGGCATAATGTCTGAGGTATAGGCCTCATGTAGCTTTTGTAATGTCTTATTCCCTCTGAGGGTTTCATTTTGCCGGACTTCTCCATCGCTGAGTGACAGTTTATTCTGCTCGTCCCAGCCTTGCGCCCTGCCCCCTGCCCCCAGGGTCTGAAGCAGCATAGCTGCACCCCGTGAAAACCTTCGACTTACATGTATTATACAGGTTCGCAAGAAGGTCAGTAACTATCAGTTATTGGGGGCGTAAACTCTCGCACTTCATCAAACCTCAGTGTCTCCTTTTCCTTTAGCAACACCGGTTCTCGCCTAACCTTATAATTGAGAATTTTTGCAATTTACCTCCTATTGTCAACAATATCGCATATAACCCGTGGGCTCCATTTCCGTTACGGTAGCGGAAGGTTTGCTTCAGGGGGCCCGGGGCCCGCCGGAAACGATTGTGGGCGCAACTCCTACTCTCATGCTGACACTAGTGTCTCCGCTCCCTCGGTCACCGGCCACCAAGTAAATTCTAGGCCATGTCGACACCCCTCCACCCCGCGGTCAACATAACACTCATTTCACTTCCACTACCCCCATGAGCCCGTCCACATCAGTCAATCTCCGCTCCCCTCTCCCGCCCCCTCTCGGTCGTTATTGAAGAGGCCGGAACCTCTTGCCCCTCTGCATCCTGCTTCCTACGTTTATGTTTTCGTATTATTATTAGAAAGTTGATTTAAATGTTTACAAACTTTTCATAAAAACCTGGCTACTTTTAAGTTTTGTAGCATTTTTCGAAGTACTCGAAGCACTTTGGATTATTTTATTGAAATTTACAACAGTGAAATCTTTATTTAGAATTTAAAAATTTTATTTTTCACTTTCACTCATCACGTACATTGTTAATGGCGTAGGCCTTGAAATAGGTGATCAGCATTTGAGAGACAGAGCAATCGGCTTGAGTTCGTGTGAGATTCCTACAACAGCGTCTTCCACAGCGCGACGCTCTCATCGGCAAGACAACGTGCCTGTATACACGCTCTTGATTTTAGGGAGTGCCAAGCGGGAGCATCCAGCGGACCTGTACGTCTACTTTATCGTTATTTTGTGTTTGCCGATGCAATTAGTTTGTCACATTCTATTATTCGAGACAATTCAGGGGCGGATCCAGGATCTTAAGTTAGAGGGGGGCAGGGCACAGGAATAAACAGCATTTCGGCAGATGCGCGCGCCCAGCCTAAACCTGGGGAAGCAGAGATCTCGAATTCTTGGGTTTGCGACGTGTTGACTAAAAAAAAAACGAAAAGGGTTTATTTAGGGCATATGCGTTGTTTATTCACCCCCAACTCCCCCTGGTTGCGGGCATGTGCTAGTCAACAACTCGCACCCGAACTCACAACTGGGATCTGGTAGAATTTTAGGGGGGGCATGGCCCCCTTGCCCCTCCCCCCCTAAATCCGCCACTGCAAGTCATTGTAATGTACACTTGATTGAACCACAGCAGCCATGCATGTGCGCGCCAGGTTTCTAACTGTTTACGCCATTGTTAAAGATTTTTTTTATGTTTGTACTGGCATGTTATAGTACTTTTCATTGTTGTTTGTTTTTTCGTTTTTTGTTCGTAAGTCCCATTTCCTGTTATAGATTATTCATAACATTGTACAGTGCAATCTTCAATCTTCAGATGTTGATTGGTGAATCTATTAACCGAGGTTAATGTCGTATAATTTCCAACAGTCATGAATATGTTCTCGGGCTGTTCACCTCTTCCAACTGTGATTATACACGATTGAATTTTGAGAAAAAAAAATCGGTGTCGTCTTAATATTCAATACAATCTAAATCCCGCGCGGCAAGTAAAAACTGACACCGACTTATTTCACCTGAGATCGGTACAATGAAATACAAAACCAAGACGTCGCAATTTCTGCGGGATTCAAGCGATAAGCCAACAGACGGCTCATAATTGTCCAAAGGGGCCCCTTTAATCGACCCGTGTCCGACGATATCTTTCTTTATTACTAAATTTTGTAAAATAAATACGATCTCGAGAACCAATCAAATGTAAGTTGATTTAAAGTCCGAAATCATATTCTACTATCTGCTCACTTTCTACTTTCAGAGTGTATAATTGTGCCGAGTCAAATTCTTTAGTTTTATTGGTATGTGGCAATACACAAAGTCTTGCTGCCAAAATGAGTTTTACGGCCGTTTGAACATTTTACCCACGATAGCAGGTGGTAGAATCCGAAATTTTGTGGGGATTCTAACACATACATCTTTTATCGGATTTTCAAAGTAAAAACATTCGGTAGTCTTGTAAAATTTTGACAAGATGATTTACACATTTTGAGAGGCTTTGAGGCGAAACTTACATATTAATAGCACCACCAGGATCTGGCTAACCTGAGGGTAATGCGTGTATTGCTGCCGCAGGTGGGTATAGCAGGAATGTCATAAGGGAGGGGGGGGGGCAACCATAGGAAAAACGTTTGTGTGTCTCCTGAAACTGCGCTGTCCCGAGAGGAGGACGGATCGGTTAATCTGGAAGAACAGTGCTAAATTTCCTAAAGCAGTGCATGTCCACTTGAACCGACGCTTACGTGGTCGTCTTCCATTAAAACTACTTCCACTGCCACCGACGCCGCCGCTGCTACTGCAGTTCCACACTACTATAATTATATAACTATTACCATTACTATTACCGTTACCGTCATCGTCATCATCATCATCATCATCATCATCATCATCATCATCATCATCATCATCATCATCATCACTATCATCATCATCATAATCATCATCATCATCATCATTAATATTATCATTAGTATCAGCATTATTATCATGTTGTTGTTGCTTTTGCTGTTGCTTCTTCTTCTGTTTTTCTTGTTGTTGTTGTTATTGATATTTTGGCTGCTGTAGTATTGTCTCTAAGACTGATTGAATGTTCAAAAAGCTGTTTGAAGTAAATTGTTATCAGTGATGATCAAGCAAAACCAATTCACCAAAAGTGACTTAATAAACTAGCTTATATGGCCCTGTTTAAAGAACATAGCACCCCATTTCAATAAGCATTAATACTGTGAACGGCTGATTAACCAAAATAAATGAAAATAACTAGTGTTTACGCATTCGTTTAGCGGTGCATACCTAAAATTTGGCAAAACTTTTGTATGGCCTCGTCGTTCACGCGTCGCATATTCATCTGCATTGTCAACACTCCATGCTTCTCATAGGCTTTGTAAGGCAAGCTTATAGACGAAATATCACGCGATAAAAGGTGAACAAAATTTTAAAAGGATGTGGTTATTTTGATTTGCTGAGTGATTCAATACTCACTCGCACAATCAGCTATAGAAGGGAGAACACTACCACTTCGTTTACGTGGTTACCGCTAGTGGGCTCATGGAGAAGAGAAGAAATCACAATCTAATGAGGGAATTTTGATTCTAAAGCCTCGGATTTGACCAAGAGATGTCTGCGGTAAGAATTTAATCTTTCTGATAGTTCACGACATGTCGATAACTCGAGTGGGTTTTGTAAAGGTTCTTCTCGGCTTTTACTTGAATGAATAGGCTGGTTTTGTTGGCTCGTGGGTAGTTTGGATAATTATGTACATATATTGGTTTCCGATCAACCATTCTAGTTTGTTTGGCGACTGTACTTGTATAGGTTGACTTATGCATTGACTGTTATTGATGAAATGAAAAGCTAACAGGGAAATAGACAAAGCTCCCACGTCACTCAAACTGACTATTAATTGATGCCATCTAGACCGTAATTAAATTGGTTTAATTGTTCCTTATTAGAGATTCGGGTGATTTCATATTCGGCTTGGAAAGCAGGTTTGTTATTGCTTGAGACGAGGCTCTGTGAGTTGGCTTGTCACCGTGTGTCATTTTATGAGCCAAGTGACAGTGGTCTCAAGTCTAGCAATAACGAAATGTGAGTTGTACCAGGTTCAGCATCCCCTTCTCAGTTACATAGCGATAAGGTCTAAATCAGAAGTTAATTTCTTGGGTGAAATCGATCGATCTGGTTAGCGACTGCAACAGTAGAAAATTTTCTTGTATCGGGCATGGTCGAACATCCCTAACCAGTACTCTATGCGTTTACAAGAAAATCATCTGAGAAAATAATAACAGGTAATAATTCTAAATAGCAGCAGATTTTTAACTCTGTAGTACACCTAACGATTTGTCCGTGGCTCCCCTATGGTGATATCTCCAGTGCGTCACGATCTGGCTTTTCTCTAGCGAAAATTCACTTACGAAACACAGTCCTATTCACGTCAAGCTAGTGCCGCGTTGTCAATGGTATCTGCACTTGTATTATCATAAATTAAAAAGTGCCCTGATGGTATTATTAATATTAATAACATGTTTTGTGTTTTCGTAAATGTTAGATAAATCCAGCATTTCTTTCTGTCTGCGCAAGTGCAGCCTGCGATGAATGTAAACTTAAAATATCCTTTTATGTTTTTATCTTTGCAGACAGTCAGCATGTCTAACGTTGTGGTCCCGACCTCCCAACGAAGTGGGAGTAACGTGTTGACTTTCAACCAGGTAACGCAGCCATTTTCAGTGCAGTTTTTAGCTGTGTAAATATGACTTCAACAAAGTACCGAAGCCTTTAGATTCGCATATTACCCTTTCAGCCAAGGTATATTTTTTAAAACTCGTGTGGAACACGTCAGGGCTGCCAATAAAATAAACCCGTTTGCCATAGATTTGCGAAGCGACATGGATATTGTTGTCAACAGTAACAATCGATTGCCTAAGCGCCTCTCAATGGGAGGATTGATCCGACGACTTTTGTATTTTGATTCGGCTATTCACTCGTATCTTGCAGATACACTCGGACCCTCCTAAATATCGCTTCCCCGTGAGTGGATCAGACAGAAATTTGCGTCAACTCTTGTTACAAACCAGGGCAAGACAAGGTTAGTATTTTTCTTACCGATGTTGAATACGTACAACGTTTACGACACACTAAGAATATGCCAACCCGGCGTCACCCGGCGCTACGTACCTGTAAACCTGGCGCTCATAATGATATGGTAATCTCTCTGCAACTGAACATACACGGACGGACGCTATCTAAACTGAAGTCCGATGCAGCCCAAGAATGTTATTTTCTTAGTTTCCCTTCTAGTACTAATTACACGGCTCCTGTTTTTGTTGATAAAGGAAGTTGTTACATCCGAAAATTTCAAATTTCAGTTGATCCATTCTTGTTTTATTTACTGAATTATTGGGACACGAACTCCTCCCAACCTTGTTTGGGCTCAAGTGATGGCTGATGTCTTTTTTCTATCTCAGAAACATCAGCTCTCAGAAATGCTTATATGAAGAAATTGGAAAAGGCATCTGGAGACCATTCTAAGGAAAAACAGCCAAACAGTGAGTTGAGATTTAAACGTGATTACCCAATATGTGTAGCTATTAAACCGTAATTAATGCGCACCGCATTGTTTCCATCATCACGCCGTCTTTTTGCTTTTTAAAAGACCTGACAACCAGTACGTCCAAGTTACTTATTTTCTGACCTGGCCAATTTTAGGTGTTCCATTTTACTTGTTACAGAACATAACTCCGTATGTCCAACTACTAAAACTCGAAAAAAATTGGTTATTGATGAACTTGTAAAACGTAAACAACTACTGTTTCGTATCTAGCTGGTTCCCTGCGTGTCGCTAGGTGGCAGAGAACACGTGTCATGTACACGCACCGAACCAGCGAGTGTTTTGCATTTGTGTTCACGAAAACACTTTTCCATAACATCGTTGACCAAGTGCACGCGCATCGTGCGACCTAGTGACACTTGGGGTCAGAAGGTCACAATGAAATGCTTATGCTTGTGTTTAAAAACAAACACGTTCGTGCAACATTTTGTGACGGATATGTTGAGCTTGAACTCAAGTCACTGGCAATTTTAAGGTTGGCCAACCTAATATTAAACCGTGAACAGTTTTCTTGAGTCACTGGTGCTCTCTGTGTTCCTGTTTGCAAGGGAAATAAAGTCATGTCACGGTAAGAAATATGAAACCTATGTTATGAGAGGAAAGATTTATTTCGATTTTAGTCTGCTAAACAGGGCGAAATGCAGCCTCAATTTTAAACATTTTAAATTTGTCGTTTCTTGTATTTTCTGTTAGTTGAGATTTCGTTAAGGTGTTGTATTACGTTTGTTAAAGCACTCGATCAGTCGCCAGGAAGTGCGCAAGGATCTATCCAGAATTCAGTTCCTCGACCCAAAAGCAGAAAGAAAGTTGGACAGTGGGCCTTTTCCAGCAAAAGGAAAATGAGCGGACCCGTTCACTTTCCAGAAATCAAAACCAAAAGTTTGCACGGTGATGGCTGGATGTCGGAAATTCTCAAGTATGTATCTATTAGTAAATCTAGTTTTCTAGCAAACAACTTTCCTCTTTACCCCTATTCGGCCCATTTTTTTCGTAAGTTAGTTCATAACTGGTGCTTGAATACAATGTTTTACTGTGTGCAACTACTGTTAATTACAGTGATAATACTGATTCTTGATCATCGCGCAGACGATTCGTACTTGTCGTTCTATCTGTTGAGATCATGCGATCCAACTTAATTTTTAAAAAAAATAATTAAACAGTAAATGAAAATTTATTTTTTTTTGTTTTTCAGAGTGGTACCGGAGCGCATCCCAATTTCCACACCTGTCAATCAGCAGATTGATTATAATTATCTCAACATGAAAATGTTGGAAAAGGCGAGAACGGGACAAAATTCTTCTCCGTCGACGTATTTTTACTTCACGTCATCGTTTAGGCGAAATGATTTTGAAATTCACCCAGAATGGTTTTCTGAAAAGCTTTACGTGAAGCGATTTTCCAAGAAGCCAGAAGAGATGAATCGACCAACGGTGCCACGTCTTAGTTTGTCATCTCCGCGTAACGATCACTCTCACCAGATGGCGCCACAAAGTGCTCGCGTTTCAAGGCAGAGAGAGTTGCGGCCAGAAAGTTACAGACCAGTGCACAGCGCGAGATGATGAGGTTAATGACATTTTTGTGAACATTGGTTTACCCACTCTCATCATATATTTGCTGAGCCGTAGGAAGCTAGCGGAACGGGAGATGTCGCCAAAATAGTAACGACCGAGAGAGTTCGAAATTGAAAAAATTATGTTCACCTTCCAACGCCAGATTGTCTAGATTGTTAGCTATTTTGTATATTTATTGGCATGATGATGAAAATGTCTCGTTAAAAGTCATTCAGGGTAATTGTACAATAAAATTTCGGTGACCTGTTTGTTCATGGAATGTTTAATTACCAAAATTCCTTTCAGTGGTTTCAGTGAGTTTTCTTTCAACTTGTATAAGTCACACAGGAATTTGGAAGGAAACGATCTAAATTTATGAAAATAAACGTCGTTATGCAAGTAAAACCTTATTCCTCTAATCATTATACCCGTTCTAACGTGTCCATTAACCCACCCGTTCCCGCGTCCAAAACTAGAACTTTTGATTTAAATCAATTACTGCTATGACTCTTTTTTTTTACTCAGAGAGAAGTGATTTCTGGGATTTTTCGTTATTCATCAAGACCATGTTCGGCGCACAAAATGACACGCCGTGACGTCATTCGGTTTCAAGTAATAACGAACTTACAGTCTTACGTAAGCCCTCAAACCACTTCCAGTTTGACTTTGTAACATGTTGTTGCCAATTTCATAACGGTAAGTGGTCTAGTAAATTTGAAGTAGTGATTTTGTGATAAATTGTGGGTTAGTAGGCACTTTGAGGGGACATTCTTGCATTTAGCAGACAACATTAAAGGAAAAATATTCTCAAAATGCGGGCATGTTATATTCGACTATTAAGGGAAGTTCATCAGAGCCGGAGATTATGGTCCCTTTCGTTAAAAGCTTCCGGACAGTTGGCGGATAAGATTACAGAAATAGATTAAGGAATTCTGTAGAATGTGAAATTATAAGAAACAGTAGCAAAGTTTCTAACCGCCAAAACGACTCCCCTAATGTCAAAAGGCATTTCATTGAACGAATTTGTAGTGCGCGTTCCGGCGTCTGCTTCAAGGTACACTCTATTCTGACAATACAAGCGACAGTTTATTCACCTCGCATAGAATATGTACACAAACTGATTCACTCTTTATCACTGAATAATGATCGACTCTTCATACTATCAACAGAGCATAATTAGACACCGCAGTCTACTCATATGTGCACATAAAGCTCTGGTTTGTATATGGGAAACTGTTCTATATCCGAAATTGGCAACATGCGCCTTGTGTATCCCGCCTGCAAAAACCAAGCCGAACAACTCTTTCAATATCACTGAAAAAGCGTATAGTTTCAGGAAAACAATGATTAAGTTCGTGCCTGGACGGAAAGACTGAAATGTCACCTTAAGACATGCGCCAGAAGGGAAAGCCGCCGGGCTGTGTAGAAGCGTAGGCGCAAATATGTGAAACACATAGGTCTAACTATATTTTACGCATCATTTCTGCAGGCTTTGGGGCTAATTTACCATTCCCGCACCTCAGTTTCTTCATCCCAGTGGCAAATCTACGTTTTCAGTAAGGGGGGTTTAGGATTCGAGTGCCTCCGAGGCGCCGTAGCGCCGAGTGGAAGGAAGGGTTTCCCCCCTCCCGTGTAACATTTTTTGTGGTTTTTAGTAACTGATTTCATTTTTCTGGAGAAATTTATTTCAATTTTTAATTTTGATCCTGTCCCTAGGGGAGGTTTGAACTCCCTGAACGACTGACCCCCCTCATTGTAGATCCGCCTTTGCGACATCCGGCCCTTACTATTGGAAAGATTTCATGCAAAGTGGCCTATTTTTCTTTTCAGTCATCACACCGTCATGTACGAGCACACCTCTCTCTTCATCACTGGGGCTTATGATACAAAAGTAGGACAGTTTTCAAATGTTTTTTGCTTTATTAATCTGTTATGTTGGTTTGCCAATAGCGCCATCCTGCCTACACGTCACTTTTTAACAGCATCTGAAAAGTAATATCGGTGACCCATCTTCAATATCTGACAAACAACTAAAATTGTTAACGCTGAACAATTTTGCGAGGCCGTTTTAATATTAAAAATAATTTCCCTCAGTTTAGTTTTTTTTAGCAGTGAGCGACATGTCAGTAGAAATTTTTATTGTGACCGCTAGATGTCGCGGAAGATTTTCGAAAGCTAAACAGTCGCCAGGGGGAGAGAAACATGCCTCGTATGATTGCGCCAACATTCAAGTAGGACTTCACTGCATCAATGATAGCTGTTGCACGTTGTGCTTAAAGGTACACTGGGAATCCGTCAGGGATGGATCAACAGTGCTGTAGTGCGGTTTACTCAACTGGCGTTGATGTTACTTCATTTATCATGCGGTTTTCCTCAGCGGCTGAGGACCTCAGCCCGGCCTCACTCAGTCTCTGTCTCTGAGTCTTTTCACTTTTGTCATCATTGACGATGTCACTCTCAGTCTCAAGCTATTGGATTCTGTAGAGAGTGAACTCCTATGTTTCTTTTACGCATAGGAGAGGGACACCTTTAGGAGGGCCCTTGACCCTTCCAACTCGAATACTCCCGTAATCAAACTTTTTCTTCAGTCAGTGTTTCGCTCAGTTGGCCAAATCGGCAACTGACCGTTTTTAACACTGCACGCGTTCCTCAGTAGTGGGCATGGTAAAATAGGAGCGCGCAGTGTTAAAAATGGCCAGTTGCCGATTTGGCCAACTGCGAACGAAACACTGATTGAAGAAAAAGTTTGATTACGGGAGTATTTGTTCGAGTTGGAAGGAATTAAAGATGAGGGCCTCCTAAAGTGTCCCTCTATGTTTAAAAGGGACGTATAACAACGTGACTTTGATGTTTTGATCAGTGTGAGGCATAATTCACCGAAAAGCTTCTGGCGTATGAAGCGCCAAAGGTCACTGTCTATTGAATTCTCGATGAGTCTGAATTTGATTCAATCTCGAGTTTTCTTGCCTCTGCTCAGAGTCAGACTTGGCGCTTTTACAACTCTGGTACCTCTAGACACATAACCCGTCTGTAAAAAAGTATTTACAGGGTACCCCCAGTAACAGTAGTAATTACCTAGTAATTCCTCCAACCCGTCGGGAATCGAACTGGACCAGCTCAGTACTCGCATAAACTAGATGTTGTCACTTGGTACAAAGCTATGTTTTTATGCTAGTCTCCATAATCAGGCTATGCGCTGGCTAGTGGTCATTGTTGTTATTCATTGAAAACTGGTTCCCGGCAGCCTATTTCACGAGGGACTGGTTAACTCGACCTTTACCTCCACCCACACCAAAGTAGTCCGCTTTTTCACACATACTGCTATGCTGACATACCAAATATTTTTGCGCTTTTCAGCATCCATTTAACCGACGCACTTAAATGGGTATTTTGAGGGTGTTGTGGCAGACATGTGGCTCTTGCGGTGTGGCCGAGTTCCAAATGTCGTGCTTTTCCATTTTAAATGTTGGAAGCTATGGGTAAAACTAGTTATAGAGAACCAGTAGCATTTCCAATCGCCTAAAGGCTCAAGCTCTCATGTGCGAGTATTTATTAGCCCTGTGATCAGTGTGGCAACCACAGCCTTCTTTTACAACATTACTAGCCTGGGTTAAAGTTGTCTGAACTTTCATTGTTCATCTGGGATTCGAACCTGTGACCCCCTGAATCTCATAACCACAAATTCTCATGAGAATCTGGAAAGTGGGGTCAACTTATCATTAGTCAAATCTTACGCTAACGGGATTTGCACGCAAGTGGACGACAAAGCATGCACTATTTACCCCATAGTGTCCAGCGAAGGTCTTGGCATAGCTGAGGCTTGATGGCGCTGTCAAGGATTGAAGTGAACTAGTGACTATTCGTGAACTTGGCTGAATGTGCTGGATTAGATAATTGCGGTCGTAAACTAACACTCCTGTTTAGTGTACGAGTTTCAAAGTAAAAAACGAACATTAAGTAAGGCAAACAATCAACGTGACTGTTTTTAAAATTGAAAAGTAAATAGTAGCCATCGATGCATTGTAAGAGCAATCAGCAAAATAGGCTTTCGTCAGCATCTTGGCTAAACCACCAGGATAATTTGTGAATCGATTAAGACAGGTTAGTCACAATATGACTTAGGTGTTGGGGTTACAAAACCCCAAACGTTAGCCCTACAAGTTGTCCCATGTCTTTCAGTAATTATCATCTGTAATACCCCATGAACAATATTGCTTGAGGCCAAGAGTTTTGTGATGGTTTCAGTGCACTGATAGGACTATAATTATTAAGCTGAACTCGTCACATCAATACAAGAAATGTTGTACTAATTGTGGGCAGATTTTTTTTGCCTGTAAAGACTGCTCACTGATTTTAATGCTGGTAACGAATCTGCCAGTGTCTTCAGGGCTTGGAATTTTCCTCTTTTAAGAGGATTTCCTCTTTTTTGTTTTCGATTTCTTCTCATGCGTTTTCCAGTTTCCTCTTTTGTCATGTCTTTTTATCATTATTTAGATTTTATTCACCCAAAAAAGTTTATTTCAATTAAATTTTACACCACAAAACATTTCTATTTATTTGTGGAACGATACGTCACCTGGAAAATTTTCCTCGTTTTTGTCATTGGTCATTCCAAGCCCTGTTTCTTTCAATGCTAATTTTTTTGTGCTGTTTACCAGCAACGCTCGCAGACAAGCTAGATCTTATCAGTATTGTGGTTTGAAAAGCCACGGTGCTTTTAGTTGGATTGTTCATGAAAGTCACAAACCGACATTTCTGGTAATATCGTAACCATCTCACTATTGTTACCAGTGTTATGTAGGCTTCTCGTGGGGGTTCGTTGGCAATGTAGTTGTTGAAAAATCTTCCGGCACCGAGACTTCAACTGTGGTTTCTTGCGTGAGAGCCGAGCGTCTAAATCTTTCAGCCAATATGCAATTGTCGCTTGCACATTCGGAAGTTCCATGCCACAACACTCCTCTCCCTTCTACAGATCAAGTGTTCCGCCTGTCCCCAGATGGGATACGTCTCTGGTCTGGGTTTCCACTGTAGTTGTTGGAGCCCCATTCCGGACTGCCCCGAGAGGAGTGCTGACAACCCATCTGGTCATGGGTTCTACCGTTGTTGGGCACCAATGTTGAAAAATCTGTCGACACCGCGACTTGAACCCGGGTTTCCCGTGTGAGAGCCAAACGTCCAAACCATTCTGCCAACAGGTGACTCTAGGTCATACCCAGAAGTCACCTGTCACAACACGTAGTTCCAAACTCATTAGCCAATAGCCAATTGGTCTGTATGCGAGGTCATGAAATATCTAAGTGATACTAAATATTAAGTACTAAATGAGGTATGGTTAATGATACACTCATAGTGGTCATTGCTGAGCACTTTTTCCTTTTTTTCTTGGTGGAAGCTGGGATTGAACTAAGGACGTTTAGATTATCAGTCCAGTACTCTAACCACTGCACCATCGACTCGTCCCAAGTTCAATCCCAGCTTGCGCCAAGGAAAAACTAAAAATGCTCATCATTGACCACCATGAGTGTAACTCCTGAAGATGGCCGGAGAAATGACCGACCAAAATGTCGTGCCAATGTAAATAGGCTAGAGGTTGATGTATATAGACATTAAATGGGACCAGGTCCTTTGTTATCCGTATTCACAGAGCTGCACTGCGAATTTCCCTGTCTGTCTTGTTTACACAAAAGTACTTTGTCACAATGTATGTTATTAACCCGCTTCTCTTAGAATATCTGAAAGACAAAATAGGTGATGATACTGCTGGCAGTTTCTGATATCGTGTCAAAAACTGTCCGTGCATCATTTTAATTCATTGTCCTAATTATGAAAAAGTTTAAAGGTGTAACAGTAAAGTCTCCTCGATTTCGAACAAGAATAACTGGCAAAATTGTTCGCCTTTCCCCCAGCTTCTCATCCATCCCCCTTTTGCCCTATTCCCTCTCATGTAGATACCCTGATGGCCCATTTCCATAGAGAACCCTGTTTTAGCAGATACATTTCGCTTTTTCCTTTTTATAAAATTAACAAATTCCTTTTTTTTTCTGTTTCAGAGTCATAAAAGCATAAAAGTGATGTGTGAATTGCCTGTATCTTTTCTGCTGATTGGTTTTGCCGATAACTTGCTGTATGCCATGTTTTTTGTTGAAAATCATGTCATTTGATGGATAATATTTTTAATTTCTGGTAATTAAAAAACAAAAATAGAATGATTGCGTTTACTATTAAAATATCTCAATTTTGTTTTGAAACTTCTGATTCCATGAAAAAAGTTAAATTCCATGAATTCTGTTCGTTTTCTGTTATCATAGAATCTGCGACCCCCTTCTCTTCACTTACAGTGTCTGTGTGGCTCACGTGTTTTTACTCCATCTTTCTCAGTCCGGCCCATCCCATCCCATCCCATGCCCCCTTTTCCCCTATTCTTTCTGTTCATGCGCCCCTTTTTCTCTTCTTTTCTGTGTCCTTCCTCTGTCTCTTACACTTTATGTAATGATAAATCTCACAGATTATGGCGTAATGGCAGATAAGTAAAATTAAAATTAAATTTTCTCTTTTTTATAAATGATACGTAGTACCAAATTGATGCTTTTCGTTTTTCATGTTGTTTACCACAGCTACAAACTGACAATATTTTGACAAACTGGGCATTCGCAACAAAAGTGGAAGCCCTTGAACTATAACATAACACATTAAAGTGAAAACTTAAGTGATTCAACTGTTTTATACTTAGTAAGTGAATTATCTTTTATGGTTGATTGTATGGTTTTCTTATTTACTTTTTCTTATAACGTGCTACTCGGTACTCATTCTGTGCTTATCCGGTCTCTTTTCAGTAATGGATGAGATTAAAAGGAAGATATTGTTCAGGAACTCTCGCCTACAAGAACAGGTAATTAAATTAAATGTTAATTTAATGCAGATGTTAACATTTGATGCTTCTAGTGGTGTGGGCTTTTCTATGGTTCCACGTCTGCTGATGAATTGTGGGAAGTCGCACCCGCAGTGAGAGATTGCGGATTGCTACCCCAATCCATCACTATAGGCATGGGCACGAGGAATGCAGAAAAGTCTTATAACTAAAAATGCAAACTATAGTCATCACTGTGAAACTGTGCCTACTGTTTGTAGTAACAAAGGTGATTGAAGTTGGCTTAACTTGCCCCTCCCGCCATCTGGTCGCAGATACTTACAGATTTTGTCTGTGTATTTTCTCACTCAAGTCTTCCAGTGCCACTTTCACTCACACACGTTCAGTGCTTTGATGAATGCAATGAGTTTAGCGCTCTCTATTGGCAAATTCAGTTTTAAGTTTTTGTCTTGGCGAGAGTAATGTGTAGACTTTGATGAAACATCGTCCAAAAGCAAACTTTCTGCCAATCGCCCTCTGTGGTCAATTGTAATTTTAGTAACGCCATCTGTTGACTGATGCAGAAGGATGCAGTACAAGACAGTGATGAGACAAAATACCATTTCCCGTCATGAAGACTAATTTGGTTTACAGCTCTTAAAATAACTATTACGGCGCCACAGTTTTTACTACTACACAATGTCTTAGCCTCCTTACTAACTTTTTTTTCTTAACTTCACTAAAACGACACAGTCAATTAATCCAATTAATTTCAAATTTGTTGTCAGAAATCAAATTCTGCAGCCTTTCTACTTTCAGAAAATGCATACTTTTAATGAGTAAAATCGTTTCGCGGATATTTGGCTAATGCCGCAGGTTTGTCGACAAGGTTCTGCGTAACATCCTTAACCAGCTGTTTGAGTTGTGACATCACTGACAGTTTATAACATTGTATGAAAACAGTATAAAAGTTGTGGATGCATGAAATGAAAAAAATAAATCCATTGCTGTAATGGAAAAGCAGACAAACTTTGTCTACAGACAGACAAAGATATATGGACAGACGTGTAGAGCGTTAGGAGCATGGAAATACATCTTTAAATTGGGAAATTCGAATATGAGTGCAGGGCTCGACACTATTAAAATCGCCAGGTCGCATTTTGCGACCTAGCCAAAATCCCAGGTCGCATTTTCAAAATCCAGCTCGCATTCGTAAATGCCAGGTCGCAAAATTTTCCCGCCATTTTTACGCGCCA
>NMRA01000026.1:583155-660057 GCA_002633005.1 Phoronis australis
TTTTGAACTTGGATTTGGCAACAACCAAATAACGGTCGGATTAACAAGAGCTGCTTTGTATTTGCCAGGTATCTATTGAGAAGTGTAAAAACTCAGCTCGCATTCGTTGGAAATTCCAGGTCGCATTTTGCGACTTGATACGAGCTGACAAAAATCTCAGCTCGCATTTCCAAATTTCAGGTCGCAAATGCGACCTGCAGCTCGTTATGTCGAGCCCTGGAGTGTCTGTGCATTAAATGCAATGACAATTGTCAATTTCTGGGGTCTTGTATTTTGAGAATAAGGATTATCCACTGAGTAAAAGGTGTCTAACTGGTTCTCAAAATTTGTCTCCTCTGTAAGTGCCTATTGCCAGTCAAACATGGGTGTTAACCTAAAAGGTTCATGTGCCCACGCAAATTTTTCTCAATTTTTTACCAACATGTACGACGCACATGAACCAAACAGAACCATTTCACGTCTGCTTCAGTAAAAAGTGTAATCGTGGCAAGCTGATGCTGAAATCCCCTGTTGGTTACCTAAAAGTTGCGTACGATTTGGGAGCTAAAATTCTTGTTATACAAGCATTCGTGAACATACAGGCACTTTTAATGAGGTTTCATTCTAATGAATTGTGGGCAGGTATTAAAAAGTGAAGAATGGGCATTTCAGGTGTAGGCGATAAGCGGAACATCGATTTTAACTTATGTTCAAGCTACACGTCTTTCTATGTGCGGTAATTATTTGCCAATAAAGCAATCATAATGTGGCAGACACGTGAAATTTTATTTCGTCATATTTCTCAATGGCACGTGATAATCTTCCAGAACGTTCCGACTTCATAATTAGCCTCGTTCGCTTCAGAAAACAAAAAATAGGATTTTGCGTTTCAACGAAATGTAATTGTCTTGTTAAGTAAGGTGAAATCTTGCAACTTCGGGAATTATTTTGTGCGAAATTGAATGGAGTTACCGTAAACTTTACAGTAAGCTGAAGCTGAATATTAAGTGGTGATATGGCGCCATCTGTCACTACATCTGATGTTTTATTAGGTTGTCAGTCATGTGACTTTATGCAGATATCAACATGTCTGCCTATATATAATAACAGTAGTAAGTTTTACAGACAATATAATTACCTTTCATTGACAAGTGTTTGGTTCCATGGTGATAAATGTCCATAATACGATTACAGAATAAAACTAACACACACAAACACACACAAATCACTCTCATTGTTAGAAAACCCTTAACCTGATTGATCACTGCTATGCGGTCTTTCTTCTAGTGGAAATTTGTGTCCGAGTATTCAGCACTGCCTTTCGATGTCGACGACTGTCTGGTACATTCTAGTAAATTCTGTTGTTCGTAACGACGCCTGTCATGATTGCTGTTAAATATAATGTGCTTCTTACAATTAGCATTCATCTCAATATGTTGTTTGTGTGTTGGTCTGCGCTCTACCGCATATTGTCCGTTAGAGTAGACTGACCCATAAACCGTTAGCTGTTCCGCTGTTAGCAAACATCTGAAAAAAGTCTGTACGAACGTTTTCCGAAACTTTTGTCCAAAGCTGCAGTAAAGGATGATGTTCACGGCACTGTTGAGGGTCACGGAAAAGTTGCGTATCTCCGACAATATTTTGTAGCCGAAAGCAGTCGAGGCGTAATCCATGTCGATGCCATACACCACATTGTAGACCAGGGCAGGAACCTGGCATATTATGAACACGATCACTACAGAACTTAACATCACTGTCACATTGTTCTCACGCGACTGTCGAACGTTCATCTGTTCGCGTCTCTTTTGCGTTGACCTTTTTACCGTCACTATGAGGAATGTGTTTAGCACAGCTAATGCTGCCAAAGGTACGATACACATCATGGGTAAATAGAGGTACGCAAAGTAGACCCTCTGGTAGACGCTGTTTTTGCCGAAACTTTGGGTCTTTGACCAGTTGTATATTGTATAATTCTCTCCATTTGTAGTCTCCACCGTTTTATATTCTAGCCAGCGCGTGATGTTGTACAGTAGCGAAACGATAGACACGACTACTATCACGATGCGAGCGCGTTTAATTGTACACATGGAGCTGGCCCTCATTGGGTGACATACGGCTATGTAACGCTCGACCGTGAATGAAACCGTCAGCCATATTGTGGAGGTTTGTGCCGTCAGTGCCACAGGATACGCGAAGGGAACTATCATTGGAAATACAGATTTTTGATAGCTAGCAAAGCTCGGGATGTCCACAAAGGAGGACAACAGTAACGTGCTTATCAAAACGATGGAGTCCCAAATAGCTAGTGACAATAGATAACAGTTGGTTGAAGATCTCATATTACGTCTAGTTAATATGATCATAGTCAGCATGTTGCCCAGCAACCCGAGAACGCATATAATGGTGCCCAGTATTCCATTGACAACGTATTTGAAGTCTTTCATGAACTCATTTTCCCAAGTGTCATTTATATTAACAGCAGGAGTGTCTGAGCAGGAGATCGTCACGACAAATGTGTCGAAACCAGTCGTATTTTCCATTCTACGTTGGTTGCAGAAATGTGGAGTTTTAAAAGTAATCCAGTTTACTTTTTTCTTATTCTGTTCCTTGTGTTGTTCCGTGACAGAAAATATTGCTCAAGTCATCCTAATCGTATGCCCTTGGTATTAAATCGGGTGCGGACAATTTACGCCATTATCCAGTTTTCTTGACACAAAAGTTTGCATAATTTCCAGGGCTCCTTGGTTTTCTTGTGAGAGTTACGAAGAGTTTGTTGCTATTCTTGCTTCATAAATCTCAGTGTATGAGTTTCTGTTCATCCTTGGTCCTGGTAGTTTTTGCATGCAGAACTCCTGTGCTAGCTGACTGCATACAAGTCACAATCCTGGTCATGGCTGCAATATCAACAGAGATAGCAGAGTTACACAGTTGGTGTCTTTAATTGCAATTAACTTTTACTAGATTAGAGAAAACAACTCATTAGAATAATTTGGACATTATGCAATCTATACCTAATTGGAAACAGTTCCTTTTCCAAGAAAGATTCTGTTCCAGTCTGCAAATGTCTAAGGTTTGCTTTATTCATGGTCCCAAACCCTCTAATCTGTTTGTGAAGTGTTATTATGTTAACAAGCCATTTGCCAACTGCGGTACACCACCAAAAATTCAATTTTGTTTTGTAATTGGAAATTATGTGTTGAAACAGCATCATTCGGGATAACTCTAAAGTTGATCAGTTTATGGTCAAATTCTTTTCATAAAGTTTTGGTTGAAAAGATGTTTGATTGTTGGCATGACATCAGCAGCATTGTTCAACAAGCACAACCTGACTAGTGACAGGAAGACAGCATTGTTATTTCGGCCTATAAGACTAAAATAGTCTCATGAAAAGCCCACTACACTTTTTCGGGATGCTGTGCTGATCTAAAGGGTTTCAAGGGATTTGAATCTCCTCATGGGTCACAAGACAGAATGCCACCAGAAGGCACCTCCAGCACTGAATGGCAGCGGTTGGGAGAGCGAACCATCTGTGGATGTAGCCAGATCCGTCGTTGATAAGGTGTTAATGGTCGGTTATAGCATGCCCGAATTTTGAGAGCCAGTTTTCTCCACTGAATAACGGGCATTAAATTGTTTATCAACACAGGGCATGTTATATCCGACTATTGCCGATAAGGTTGCCTAGGCGTACACACAGTAATTCTTCACTTGTTTAGTACACAATATGGCCGACAAGTGAATATCTATTTTGTCAAATTTCTACGCAAAAATGAAGGTTAAAAACATTTTAGTCTATTACTGGCATGGTTTAGATTGTGTAGATATCATAAAATAACATTTGGTAAAATATCCACAATTTGTAGTTTAGTAATCAGCCTTGGAAAAATAAAATGAAAATTATTTTCTTGTGAAATTCCGTAAAATCTCACCAATTCAGCGCACATTATGGCGGACCAGTGAAATTTTATTTACTCATTTTTTCATAAAAGATTTGTAGTATCAAATTGATGCTTTATCATTTTCAAGTTCTGTAACGATATCAACCATCATAAAGTATTTTTATAAAATTGCGGGTATTCCCAACAAGATTAGAAGACCTTGAAAAATTAAAAAGGGTAAATTTGGCGATTATTTTTGTCTGAAAATTGGAGAATTCCCGTATATAATGGTCTTTATTCTCATCTTGTCAGTACAAAAGCATTGACTTGTGTTTTTTATTTTGAAACTGTATTGAGCTTTGCATTCTCAAGTTCTGAAATCTTGTCTGTAGAAAAGTATTGACTTGCATTTTTTATTTTTTAATGTTCCGGCTTTGAATTTGTTTTGAGCTCTACATTCTCAAAATGAAAAAGCAACGCTTCTGATGAGAACATTAGAAGTGTTAATGTGCCTGATTTCAGGGTTTATTTTTTGTTGCGACCACTATGAAAACATTCGATACTTGTCAACGCGTTATTCTACCTAAGCAGTGGTCAATCCATGTTTAAGAGGTTTGTCACAGTTTTAATTTGTTGTTGAGTTTTTTAATTTCAAAAATTTTATTTTAGTCTTAATTTGTCTTCTACAAATTTGCAAAAAATGGGATTAGCTATGACCTTAGTCACCTCGAGCGAAAATGTAAATTTACCGTACATGGGTTACTGAAAAGTCACTTGGTTAAATTAATGATTGAAATCCAGTTGGATACCGCTTTATTTTGTTACACAACATCAATTTTATATTTAAAATCTGTAATTATGTTTCCTGGTCTACTGATTTTCTTAAATTTGTACGAGTTTGTCTTTTTCTGGATTTTGAGTACCCGAAATTTCAGCATTTTGCCTTCTAGACAGAATTGCATCTTCAATTTTTTTCTTTGTTGTTTTATTTTAATGCCTCTTGTGTTTTCCATGAAAAATTGGTTGATTACCACCGGCATTTTTGACCTACTTTTACTCTAGTGTCACATAATGGTCAATAATGCACAATTTCAAGATTGTGATTTTCTCTCATTTGTTGAGATTATGTTATATTGCTTTCGTTTTTAAGACAAAAAGTTTTTTTAACAAATTCAGATTTGCTGTTTTAGCGAAGTCTAATGTCTTCACGTTTGCTTATTCTTATGTACCACGTCAATGTGAAATTTGATGTCGCACGCTATTATTTAATGCCATGATAATAAGAACACTGAAGTGGTTTCAAATCTCTTTGAAACATAGACTTTTAAGCACTAATACTTTTATGTAAAATTGGAGTCACGTATTCTCAAATGTGGAACTTTTGTGGACAAGAGCCAGAGGATATCATCCGTCTGTGATGTCTGTACCCACTTGTATTGAGCAGAGCTTCCGTGACCATGAAAAAGTCAACTTTTCGTAGGGTTTTGCTTTTGAAATACATGCTTTTGCAGAGATCGATTGTGTCAACTTAACTTTCTGTGGACTTCCTTGGTTAGCGTTCTTTAGCCTATTAAAATGTAAACATCTCGAGAAGATATCCCTTGAGTACATCTTTGTAACACAACTTAACATATAGATAAGATCAAAGAAGCATAGATGGTGTTGGTCTGTACACTTACTCATTTTGAAACCTGCGCTCAGGGTCCACAAGCAATGCCTGCCATATCAATTTCAGCTAAGGTTTCATGTTTTTTTGTCCCAAAGGCACGTAATCAAGTGTTAGCAAAGTTTGAAATGCCGTAATGAATAAAAAATCCTGCATCAGAATATTAAGTATGCATTTTATCCCTCTGTGTGGAAGACCCCCTGGGATATATGCATACTAGTATAGTGGATAGAAAATATTCAGTTCATTGCGCCCTGAAGCGCTTTTATTTGTTGTAAAAACTCTTGCACACAGAAACCGTCACCCCCCAAACCATTCAATTTGCATTACCAAACATGTAACTTGAGAAAAGGAAAAATGCCTAGCTGTAGAATGTGTGCACAAGGGCACCGTGTCATGTATAGTGTGTTGTGCTTAATATTTAAATGGACAATTTTGGCAAGAAAAGTAAGTAATTTTACAAAAATTAGCAGTAGTGCAGTATTGAACCCGCGAACTCCACGTACCATCAGATGCTCTTAATGTTGTGCCAACTCCCACGCAAGCAGGGTATGTTAAGCCTATTTAAATAGTAAACACTGTCCTTGATTTCAGGGAATGTATGGACCACAACTGCTCAAGTTGTCGATTCGTAATAAAATCGCAAAAAACACCATGGATTTTGTTGTTTCATAGCTCTTTTCAAAGCTTATAACTCCAGATTTTACCACCCAACAATAACCCCAAAATGTATTTGTTGTTTCATAGCTCTTTTCAAAGCTAATAACTCCAGGTTTTACCACCCAACAATAACCCCAAAATGTATTTTTCGGCCATAAAACTAAATGTCCATTGAAAGCTAAATCCTAAAGTTGGGGCATTTTTTAAAGTATTATTGAAGTTATGATAAAATAAATAAACACAACCTGTTATTGCATACGCAGGAACTTTTCCACTCCTGAATAACAAAGATTGTTCCTGTTGAATGATATATCATGAGGTAAATAGAATTTGGATACAAATTAAAGAGTGCATATTGTTGACGAACAACTCCTTTTCTTTCTCAGATGGCGTCATATACCGTGGTGTTTTTATGGTGACATGGGTTGATGTAGGAAATTGGCACTTTTTACATGACACAATTCATACTTACACCCTTTGTAGCAGACAAGGCAAACCCGACATTCTTAAATATTATTCACATATTCAGGCTTTCAGTCTCATGAATAGGCTGAGCTGGCTAAGATTTAAGAGTAAATATCAGTTTTGTTTTTCTCTTTCCTGGGTGAAGAAAATGAAATATTCATTGTAGCCTGACAAACGATGTTTCAGTTCCGTCCCTCAATGCTGTTCATTACGACCTTTATTTTAATTTTCTTTTAGTTGTCGGAATTCGGACAACAATGAGAAGGCAAATTTTGGAGGGCTGCCAAATTTGGACACCACTAAAATCTGGACCCACGAGATGAGATTCCTCCTCAACTGAATTTGTTCTGACGGAAGTAATTTTGAATGTCCAAATATGACTAGTGGTTACCATACCTGACTTTTGTGTCGTTCTTTATAGTTTTACACAAACAATTTCCACACGTGATCGAGATGAAACCTTGTATAGCAATATTGCACTATCAGACTGCTTCTAATAAACAAGTCTCTGGACATTCTGTTTATATCCATCTGTGGACAAAATTTTTCAGAATGCTAGTTGTCTGCACTATTTGTTACATCATACTCACCTGACAGGCGTCTGTGGTGAAACATGACTATTCCTTGGTGTGTTATCATAGTTAATGGAGTTTGTAGTGTGAAGTTCTTTCAGTTAGGTAAGTTGCCACCTCGCTTAATTTAATGCATGAATCAGGTTAACAAAGAAGTAAAGCAAAAAGCTAACAGTGTCTCAGTCAATTTGTTGATTTAGAATACACATATGCTATTAACAGTAGAATCTTATGTTTGGTTTTGCTGGTGAGGTGCCATTATATACCTGGTGGATTGCGGACAATGGAAGCCTTTTGATGCCCACTGGGACCAGTGGCCAGTCTATTGTTATTGTAACTGACCACTGGAAAGAATTCTCTTTGAAGCTGTGCTTAGATGTGGAGAGTTAGCCTTGTGAAAGTTGTGGTAAAATCTCGCGGATTTAAGATAAAATATGCTGGAAATTTTGTTTTCTCCGTTTTTCAGATAAGTAGCACCAAATAAGTGCTTCATTTCCTAGTTTTACATGATATCTCTCGTCAGATACAATATTTGTATAAACTGTTTGGGCGTCCACGACAATATTAGAAGCTTGTAAAAATGGCAAAAATTACAATGGGCAATTGTTTTTGTCTGAAATTGTCGTGTTGTAACTTCACCGTTCCGAGTGCAATCTCACACCTAATCAACTGATGCAAATAGCCAATGTCACGGTGGACATGTGTGCGTGTCTTATACGTCTAAAAAAAAAAAACACTACGTTGTCATGATTGCTCTTACGAATCTGAGTCGTTGATTTTTTCTCTCTCTATAGGGTCATTACCAACTGTTGACTATTCACAGACTATCTATCTTAACACAGTGATACAAGGAAAGTGGGAAAGTGCGATGCTCAATGTGTCAGACTCAGATACTGCAAAGACAGCTGGTTTTAATCCACTTCTAAAAGATTTCACATCTCATTATATTTGCACATAAGGAAGACTTAAAGTCATCACACACCACTATACCTTGAAAGCTGCAATGTTGGTCAAGGTGTCCAAAACGATGAGAGGCTTATGAAGATAATCGTATTTCACCAGCGTCTTCTCACTGAATGGTTACTGAGCAAAATCTCTGGCTCAGTCCTCTCTGCTAGTCTCTGTGTTTACTCACATAACATGACTGGCTTTGACTGAAAAAATGCAAATGCTGTCTGTCAACATGGTTCACAATGGCATATCCACAACTATGAATGAGTTTTTTGTGGAAGGCAAATGGAGTTGGTTATCATATTTCTTAAGGGAGGAATTGATACCAACTTTTAGATTTCTCACTGTTTTAGAATTTTTGTATCGTCTTAGCCTTTGATTTTTAATATACTTATTGTAAAAAATAAAATTGATTTGAAAAAATACAAAGCTGTCATTTTGGTCCGAAAACGTTTATGCTATTCATCACACCTTACGCTTGAATGGTATTTGACGTTAAAACGTAGTATCGCACAACAGCTTAAACCAAGAATTCTCCATTTTCAACACACAAAGTGCCATCCTCTTGTTGAACAATAGATCATGTAGCCACAGGGGGTTTGTCTCCAGGATAGTGCGCTGGATGTTTAACGTTATGTAGGACCTTATTGATAAGTCTGGGCATTTAGTCAATTATCTATAAAACTATAGATTTTAAGTTGGCGAAAGTGTACATTTTCTGAAAGTACTAAGCTTTTAGGCTTCAATGTTTGACTTAACATTACCGTAGTCTGTCAGTAAGTGGATCACGTGACCATGTCTTTTTAGAGTTTTTTTAAAGGCATAACTACAGCAAATCCCTAGTGGCAAAAACGGGACTTAATTTTGTATTTTGTTCAAAGCAAGTGTTGATGGTGAAATATCAGAAACACTGTTACAGTTTTTATTTGACGCAACTTTGATTTTTTTCAAGTCCTATTTTTGATCAAAACCCTAAATCGTCGTGAGAGACCGTCTGGAGTTGGTATATGGTGCAACACTGGACGGTCTGGGCTGTTTAGTGGTCAGGACAATTGCACCTTATGTAGTGCTCTTGTATGTGGAACATCAAAAAGTATTGTATGCGAACATTTCACGTGATTTCGATCTGCCATTGCTAATATACCCCTTTCCGAAATTATTTAGATTTGAACATTTTTTAGGGTGCTGGATAACCTTATAAGCAAAAATCTTAAATTAGACACGAGATAAATCACTTATTTTACGCTCTGCTGCGTTTTTGCTGTATTCAGTGAAAATGTGAAAGTTGACGAAGCGTTTCAACTGCAAAACTTCATACTTGTTAGTTTATACGTTCGCGGTGGTGGCAATACATTCAAGTTGATTTCTCACTCATGCATTGATTAATTTTGATGAAATCACACACCTGTGCTAAGATTTTGAACTTTTTCTCAAGTTTTGAATCATGTCTTAACTTAATGTAAATTTTATGCATTTTTTAAGAGGATCATGGAAAAATGGTGTGCCTTTTCTACCTCTTGTAAGTTAAAAACCAGATGTCAATTTTAGGAAAATTTTGCTTTGATCAGAATACTTTTGTAGGCTTCAAAGAATCTGACTGTCACCCACTACTTTGGATATACAGATCAATGTATTACACAGTCATGCATTGATTAATTTTGATGAAATCCCACACCTGTGCTAAGGTTTTTATTGAAGTTTTGTGGTAGCTTCCTTTTTGATGTGAAATTATCATTGAATATTGGGTATTTGCCAGGTCTCAAAAACGAAAGTTCTAAAACAGAAAGTCATAATGACTATGCTTTTACTTGTTTTTCGGACTTATATCCATTAGGTCACGTGATGTGACCAAAAAGGTGGGGGATTGAACGGGATAAATTGCTTGCAACATATTCCACTCTTCGCTGAGTAAGGTATATTAAAACACAATTTCAATAAGGTCATGGAGGATTTTTTTAAAAAATAGTGACGCTGTTCTGGGAAAGAGCATGAAGAGAAAATGGGGTTTTGGAAAATCAAAAAATATTTTTATAAAAACTAGTTTATTGAATACAATTTTTTGGCTTTTTCTCAAGTTTTGAATCATGTCTAACATGATGTAAATGTTATGCATTTTTAAAGAGGATCATGGAAAAATGGTGAGCATTTTCTATTCTAGGAAGAGTTAGCTTTGATCAGAATGCTTTTGTGGACTTCAAAGAATCTGACTTTCACCCACGTCTATGTAATCATTCCAGTGGATATACAGATCAATGTATTGCACAACTCGGCAATTTTTCTCACTAGAAACTTTTTACATGTTTTGCTTATGTAGGTTTTGTCATTTCATTGACACCCTGTATCAGGGTTGCCATATTTTCTTATTCATGAGAATGACAGTGGAGCTGTTGAAACGGGTTTGTAGCTGTATTACATTATTTTCTTTAGTCATTTATTACTGAGAAGATATACTTCTTATTAATTTGTGGTAATTCTATTAATTACCACTTGGTGGCAGTAGTAGTACTGGTCATGGACCTGGGTTACGAAATGTATTCAGTGCTCGATTTGGTTACCTGCAGCGCTCCAACACAACTTCAGATTGCGCTTGGCGACCTGGGAAAAAACTCAAGTTGCCACGAAGTAGCCACAGTCAGTACGATAAGCTAAGTCAGACAAAAAGTTACCTGAAGTTCCCTTCAAAATGTGTGGTGATAGTTTTTCCTCAATTCAATACCTTCGGTTCACAATTGTTCCGTTTATTTTGTGAAATTAGTGCATTTGCTATCCACACCAGTCAGCACTTTTCAAGCACGCAATCAAATTACAAAAAGTAAACAGTAGGAAGTTGGAGTTGTTCCGCTAAAACCGGGCCAAGTCGAACTAAGGAACACATGCATCCAATGTTTCTGATCGTCTGCGTTCGGTATACTGCAATACCCTGAGAATGGTATAATAGATAATAACAGGAGAAATGGAAGAGGTGTGTGTTATTTTAAATAACAGCATCAGCGACACAACTTCTTTTTAAAAAATTCTTTTGGTCGACGATTTCCGACCTCAGTTTTGGCAACCTCGGTTATCACTTGGCAACCTGGGATTTTGCGAGTTGGCATACAGCTTAGCATCGGACTTAATTAGTTTAATTTATTATTTTAATTAAGACAGTAAGATGAAGTATAAAACACCTTTTTCACAAAAGCAATTAAATTAAGTATTAAGTCAAGGTTATCAATTTCTTTTGTCATCTTGCATATTGTTAAGCACAAATTAAGTCACAAAGATGAAGTACAAGGCTTGATGTACTTGCCGAAGTTCGAAAAGTGGAACGGATGATTAGAAGTGTTAGCTAATTTTCGCAATTTTGAAACAATTTAGAACAATAGCCATTTCTCAAAGAGCACAGCACCCTGTCTGATTTTGCAATATTTACCCACA
This sequence comes from Phoronis australis, assembly GCA_002633005.1. Taxonomy (NCBI): domain Eukaryota; kingdom Metazoa; phylum Phoronida; family Phoronidae; genus Phoronis; species Phoronis australis. The sequence goes on from NMRA01000026.1 coordinate 594,744, forward strand.
ATGCTGTGCTTACATAGGGAACTTAACCTGCAGTTGTACACTGTTGGCATGCTCATCATTGTCATTTGCCATTTGTCATTCTGAATTAAGTTTTACTGATGTAATAAAGAGTTCTAATACAAACATAAAAAATTGGAAAGCTGAGTGAGACATGATGAGTTGTTTGTCAATTGACCTATCGCAAGCTCTGCCCCTTGCGAAATGTTGACAAAGAAACAAGTTTTAACCGGCAACGTGTTGTTTGTCGGATAAAATGTCGGCTTGGAAACGAAGGGTGTCAAGAATGCTGCGTTATGATTGGTCATTCAAGTCGTCACTTAAAATCCTGTCGTTCAGTTGTTTCCCAGCTCAAAGGTGTGTTTCTTTCACAAATTATATCAGTCATTTAGTGCCCTTTTCTGCGGTCTATAAACACGCGAGTTGTTTCCAGGCTGAGGGTATTGGTCATTGTTGTCTGAAACAAAGTTTTTGGTTTATAAACAAGAACAACTTGAAGCATTGATGTGCAACCGCAGTGTGCAATGCATTCAGGGCAGATACAAGAGATAATAATACGGTAATTGTAAACTTTTCTACTAAACAGAGCAAAGCATGTCAGAAGGAACTCGGCCTGCCACCTATCATCATGATTTTAAAAGATATTTAGTGGTCTGGATTGAGAAGCAGCCAACAGACACAAAAACAATTATATAAAGGCAACTAGGGGCCCTGAAACTTTGGTCAAACCCATCTGTAACAGAGTTGGACCAGGTACTGTTGTGAAGATGATAGTAAATTATTTGCCAAATTTTATGAACAAGCATCAAGGATCTTGGAAGATATCAAAACAAACGAAAAGAAAAAAATTGACTCTAGGCGACTGGAGCAGTCGTATCCGTTCCAAAATTCTCATCAGTTGTGCTTTCCTCAATAGAAACATCCCAAATTTCATGAAGATTCATCAAGGAGCTTGCCACAAGAGGGCATACTAGTATACGAACCAGTCAGCCGTCCCTATCCACTTCTCGGTAGGAATGCGTTTGCCAATTTTAATAATGATCCTCGGAGTTATGTGGCCGATAGAGATTCGGGCGCCAATAACCAGATCAATGAATAATATGGCCACGAGATAAAATACAATTCGTGGAATGTGTCTGAAAATGGAATGAAAAGTAAGAAATGATGTAATTGCAATGCATTATGTAAATATTGCATTTTTGAAAAAATCAACAAAGGTAGAATAGATGGTAAAGCTTCTTTAAATTAGAACACAATATGGTAGAATAGTAGAATTTTATTTCTTCAAAATTTTCGACAACAGTAAACAGTTTTACTGGATTATTTGAAAGCTTAATATAGTACAGCTGTCATCAACAAACACAATGAAACTTTGAACATTTTTAGCATTACTGTGAGTGCCTGAAAACGAAAATGGAAAAATGATCATAGTTTTAGCCATTAGTTTTGTTCGAATTTGAGGAAACATTACCGTACCCTAATTTGGCACTCTGCAAGTCTGTAACCTGTTAAAGGGAAATTTATTATGGAGGTTTTTGTGTGCTACGTCCAATGAGCTCTTGATAATTCAGAACTTTTGGTTGAAGGCAAGGCTTAATGAAAGACTGATTATATAGGAATTACCTCTCTGATCTTTTAAACGAACCAGGTGCTGGTAATTAAACGTAATTAACGGAAATCACCAATTTCTCGCCAATTTCTCATAGGAATAACCTTGACCTTGCCAATACTCATGTTAATCACAGATCTGTTGCCTTTTCTAGACAGACTGGCTTGGGAATTGTAATCTAAGTGTGGGAGCTACACAAGGGTCCATCTTGGATGTCAACTTATTCTTCTGTTCTTGTTTTATGTAACATTTGATTGAGCTTTTTCATAGATGTCCCTTCCCTTAAGTACCAGTTTTGGATAGGCCCTTATGCACAGCTGGAAGACTTTAATAATAATTTCTATTCACAGCGTTTTGGAGTACAGCGTGTTAAGTACAGGATATGTAAGATTGTTTGAATCCAATTATCCAGTTCTGAGATATGTTGTTCTTCCGAAGTTAGCCAAGTTTAGCCATGGTCTTGCATAACAGGAGGACTGATAACACGGAACGAAAATAGTGTTTTTGTACAAAATAAGTTATATCAGTAAATGTGCAATAAAAGCGCCAATTTGTCACAAAAGCAAGTAAGCCTACTCGCTGTTATAAAGCTGGTCTGGGGCTTTCCAGTTATATGCAGGCTAAAAGTGAGAGCTGGGCTCAAAAAACTGACAGATTTTGTTATTACTTCTGGGGGCGGCCAGTAAGATTGCTTCGCATCATGTTCGTTTCAAGATTTGAGCATGGTCTCGAGCAATAGTCAACTGTCAATTCTTCAAACAGTTTCATCAGGATAGTGAATAACAGTTGTAACAGGGAAGTTCATTTTTAGGGAGGACTGTGTGCCTTGGTGGTTTGAGCTTCACACTCTCATTTGGGAATCCCAGATTCGAATCCTGGCCTTGCTGGCAGTCAATCGAGCACTGCACAAAGGCGTCTCCTACTCCTCTGAGTTCGGTCTTACTTGTGAATGTATACAAGGAATGAATGAGGACCTGGATATATATTTTTTTTTAACTGCAGGCGGTCTGATACACGTTGTACCAGACGTGCGCGGGCCTCGCATGTGGGCCCATTGCCCTGATCACCTGGAAATATTTTTATGCTTTATTAATATATGGTTAAAACCGAGCTGAGGAGCTAGAAACCTGGCTCAAGGGTTTAGCAGTTACCTGGTGGGACTTGAACCCACGACCTCTAGTAAAGAAAGCGGGCACTTATCAACCAGCCCACACTGCCTCCTCTTGAACCTGGATATAGTGCGAAAGCGAATTCTGGGGCTGGGCTTATCTTTATTTTTCCATCCAAAAAGTGGTGAATACGTGCAGAAATTTTCAACTTCTGCCCTACCTGATGTTTTCCTTAGTGCATACTAGGTGGCGCTGTACACAGGATGTTGTTATATGTTGCGCGAAGTTTATATCGGCCCTCGTCACGGTTTATGGGTGACATCTCTTTCCTGATATGGATAACTCTCTTATGTTTCTTTTTAGATCACTGGCCTCCCTGCCTATGTTGGTTACACCCGACCAGTCAATGATGTGGTTTTCTCTAGCTGCATGGTTTGTGATTGCAGATTTATTAAATTTGCGTAAAGAGGCCTTTTTAGTGGCTCTGGTGAAAGTTTTACTAAAAGTCTCCGCCTCAACCTCTTTCTTATGTTCTGTGAGGCGATATTTAAAATTCCTAGATATCTCGCCAATATATGTTTCATCACAGGAGGCACAAGGTATTTTGTAGACACCACCACTGTCCCGTTTATCCATCAAATGTACCACACACGACCTTGTGTTGGTACCAACATCCTATGTACAGCGCCACCTAGTATGCACTGAGGAAGACCTCAGGAAGGGCAGATGTCGGAAATTTCTGCAGGTATTTTCCACTTTTTGGATGGAAAAATTGAAGTTCCCCATGTCAACCGTCTTTTCAGAACATGGTATTACTTTAATTTGTGTGTTGAACACATTGAGACCAGTTTATTAATAATAATAATAAGTGGCCTGAATAAATTAGATAGTAAGTTCCTCTTGACAGCAGATGGGTTTATACCATCTTCAAGCATCCAAGCATTTGGTTTTTACTCGAACATCATCAGTAGAACCAAACTCATCAGTTAGACGGAATTACTCTGCCGGTTAGAACCAGAATTGTCGAATAAATACAGGTAAATTGTTAGGAATACATACAGGTAAATTGTTACGTAAATACATGCAGTGGCAGTGGTGGTAAGTTTAAGGAAATGTTTGCATGTTTTTGTCGTCTAATCACAGCGTGATATCTATTTCACCGAGCATTCTTAATAGGCCGTGTTTCCTCTGTTCCATTAACATCAGTCAATTTTAGATCAATAAAACCACACGATCTGGAAAAATTACTACCTTAAAGTACTTCAAAGTGTGTATTGATTTCTACATTTTTATCAAGCCCCATTGTAAAAAATCTTAAGCTGTGTTTGGATTAACAGATGTTGCTAAAAGTAGAAACAGTGATGAATTCAGAGACCTTGATGCTTTTCCTCCCTGCATGTCAAGGATATAACCATAGGGGGACGTAGGTGGCGTCGTCCCCTCTCATTTTTACTGTTGGGGATCGCTTGCCTTTGTAAAAATCCATGTCCACCATATTGTAGACTAAATTTAATTTATTTTGACTTTGTTTCACGTCTACATCTTCTTGCATTAGTAAGTAACAGCGTTTTTGTGTCATGTTCATCCTTGTGTCCTTGGGGCCCTGCCCTTATTTTTATGTCTAGGTCTATCCTGCGTGTCACCCATATGCAAATACCTTGAGCGTACTTGGAAAAAAATGCCGCGTGTTCTAGCACAGATTCCGTGTGGAGACACTTGTACAATATTACATAATATTCAGTACATTGTACAGAGTCTTGTAATGGACATCACAAGACAAATAATTTAAACTTCGAGAGGGATTAAACAGTTTTTCCTTATGTTTATTTATTTATTACATTCAACAAAATTATACCCCATGGCTGTTTTTGAGGGGTTCAAGGGGATGTGCCCCCCTAGGGTTCTCCCAGTACTGGTACTAAAATTACCATATGGGTATTCATGTACTAGATTCCTGTGCAGCATTTTACATAAATACATTTGTTGCTTTGTAAGAGTTAGTGTTGCCTGTTAATAATTTAAGGAGTCAAAATGCCAGACGTACTTTGGGACAAACAATGTTATACCACTGTTATGATTTCCTGATTTCCTCTGGCTCAAATTTGCTCATCTACCCCTGGCACTTGAACTATTAATTATATGATATAGTTTACTATGGAAACAATACAATAACACCACATTCATGACATAGTTATGGCCAGAAAGCTGATTTTCTATCAAAAATTTCGACAAAAGTATTCTTATATGAATGAAAGTCACTTTATAGCCTTCAACAAGGTTTGTATGCTCCGTAGTGATCAACTTCAGCACATGGCAACATTGTGAATATTAATGTAGCCAGATTAGTAAACCTTTGAAAGATAAGAAAATTGGTTTTGGCACTTATTTGCAAAATCTTATCACTCCCAAAGTATCCTAGATTTCTTTCATTGATTTTTACACATTTATTGTTGGCTATTTCTGTTTGATTGAGTACATTTCTGTTTAATCCACAACTAAAGTATATTGAGTAAGAATCACATCTGTTTTTGTAACTTCTTAAAATTTGTGTGAGATGCGGAAGCCATTTCAGGAGTATGAGGTTGAAAAGGTTCGGCTTGACCTTAATGGCACTTTCAACATGTAAACTAAAGATTCGGCAATAAATTTTTGAAAACAATCTACAAGATACAGTTCAGGTACAATGATTTAACAAAACTGTAATTTTTGATACACGGAAATTTGGACATCGCATTTTGTGACAAATTTAGGAAGCAGATTTGGCGGTTCATAAAATCATAGAAAACTGCCGCCAACTAGTTTTCGTGCATCCATATTGTGCATAATATTTAGGTGAATGAATGTTTGTTGTAGATCGTAATTGTTAAATTTGGGACTCGCAACATTGTCTATTTGAGGAAAAATAATTGTTCACTGTCCCAAACTAGGGAATTGTTACATTATTTACTTACAACAGAGCAGCTTAAGAAGTAAACAATTTTGTTTCTTAAAAAATCATACCAAAATCACTCTTCTGTTGCTAGATGACTACAGTAATTTCTCACTTGCTTCAATCTAAAATAATTGTTAAAATTTTCAAATTATTTATTTTTCAAATGCAAATAATCGTGCAGCAAACAAGGGAAACTTACCCAACTGCTGTTTAGCGTCATCTAAACTGTGTTTGGTACTCCTTATGACTACTGGCTGAACTGTCAGTCCAGGGAGAAAATGATCAATGAACACAGGAACTTCACTTAATTCTCGTTTGATGAAAACTTTTAAATTTTCATCAAACGAGAAAATTTACAACAGATGTCAAATTGCTTGCAAAGTGAAGGAAAATCGATTCAACAACATTTTTTTTAACTGAACCACTGGTCACAGGTTTCTCATGCTATGTAACATAATTTATGTGCTGTAATTTTCCACCTAGTTGCACAAAATAAATGCATTTTCTTGAGAATTGGAAAGGTGGAAGAGGGCCTAGGGGGAGGGGGAGGGGGAGGGTTGGTTGTGCCAAATAAACTGAATCTACAGACCTCTTATTTGACTATTTGACTATTTGACTGGTGTGAGAAATTAGGTGAATAACCAACCATTGCCAAAGGCACTGTGAAATGCGACTAATGATTTGCCTACATAATCCAATTAACAGTAAGTTACTTTATCCTTTTCCAATGAGTGAACACCTCGTCATTAGTGAAACACTCGTTAGACCATTTGACTATGAAGTCGCTGTCCCATTAAAGGCAAAACTTCGCTTTCCTGAAGTTTTGGTTGGTGGGAAAACTTAACTCCGGTAGTTCATCTGCAAGAGAAACTTTCCTAAAAATAGTAGGATTTAAAAGTGGAGCTTTGGTGCTCACCAAAGCTTCAGTGTAGTGGGAACAGTCAACGCAAAACTTCGTCAATGTTATCCATAGATGTCGTGTCAACGATATACGATCTCGATCTCGCGAAATGTTTTCTTTGTTATTGTACCATAGCTGACATGCTCTCAATAGCGGATTTGCAGTGCAGACGAACTACGCATTGCGCATGTGCGAGTTACTTCCTTCGCGAAGGCTCATGGGATAGCTTGTGGTCAGGCATGTCTTGAGCAGGCTGGATAGTGTGTGCATTTGGAGTGATTTGCAAACTAAAAACCATGTTTCATTTTTTGCTTTATAATACCAAGCAAGTCCTCTCTCTCGTTTGTAAACACAGCGTAGCTATGATCAGTGACCGTGTGACCGAGAGCACGACTGTCGCCGTGTTCAGTATTGGGGTTATCGGCGTTGATTTCGAAATCTCCTCCTATTTCAGACAAGTTGAGAGTTCTTAGGTTGCTTAACTTTTGTAGCTTTCGTCGTGGATATGCTAGAGACGTTAATTTTAAGTGAAAACTCCGTCGGAATGTTGTTCTCATAAGTCTTTTTTCCACCAGGAAAATGTTCGCTGCACACACGATGGCCCCTAGGCAATTACATCGCACTGGATGCCGCAGGCATTCAGGGGCGATAGTACATCCTCACAAAAAGTTACTCATTTCAAAATACAGCAAATAAAATCAAATGAACCCGGCATACATATAGGAACACGGAGTTATAATTAACACATACCACGACTCTGGATACAATTTAGTCAGCAAAACTTGAACGAATCGATGAAAATCTGTCGCGGTTTGTTCGAGTTTCTCTCAGTCACGGTTACCGGGTGCCATTTTGAGGAAGTTACGTGAAATTACGCATGTTGACGAATAAAAAGTCCAAGGGACACACATCTTACAAGTTTCACCCGATACCTTCTCATGCTATTTTATAAGTGTCGCGCGCTAGCGTCACGCGCTTCGCTCAGTCTAACCTTGCGCCTAACTCACGGGATTCAGTTGACATGCTTTGTAGTTATCGCGCACGCGGTGATAAAATTAACGGCAACCAAAAAAGTGGAGTTGTAATTCTTCGCCAAAGTCAACTTAATTGTCACAACTAAGCTTCATTAAAGATATGTATAGAAGTAGAAAGGACCAATGATGAAAGTAAGCGTTTTTTAAATGATAGTTTTAAGTGTAGAGTGTATTTTTGACGAGGTGAAAACTCGAAATCGGTAACCCAAATCCGGTCACGGCCCGTTTAAAATACACTGGAGTAACGAAATGAGTACAGAAAGCGAATGGAAGTATTGTAGCCCCTACATGGCCAACCGAGGGGCTACGTGTTGCCTACTAGATGGCCCCGCGTTCGTTTGAATGCGCTAAATTTCCCCTTACTCCCAGGTCTCCTAATGTTGTTTATTCATTTTTCACGAAGTTCTTGGTTTGCAGGGAACACATACAAACTCAGATTTTTATCTCTCTTGTTGTTTTTGAAGCAGCCAGGAACACAAGTGTATCCGCTGTAAGTTTTCTTCGCGCTCATACCGCGTATTATGCTTGTTACTATGGCCGCTTTCGGAATCCTGACCACAGCACCCACAATGCACCATTTTAACCTAATTTCAATATGGCGTCGCTGCAAATCCGCTATTGACACACATAAATAAATAAAGAAAACATATCTGGTGAAGAATGACACTGATTATTTTTATAAATTAACACTCATAATTGGCTAGAGCACACTTTTCAGTTAACCTCGAATCCACTATTCAATATTCGTTTGAGAGTATGAATGAACTGCGTCATCTGGTATCTTAGCGATAACTTCGATATCACTGTCTAGCCGAAACGGTAAATAAAGATTCGGTGAAGCTTCGGTAAACCGAAGTTACCCTAATTGGAAAGCGACCTTAGTGACATAACCCTCATTCAGGTCACTCCTTTCATCACTTGTAAACAACAGTATGAGATAACCCCACATCAATGATTGAAAGAAGTTATTAATGTAGGATGTTCACTTCTTATTAATACTGTTAAAAGGGTGCTTATTACGAGAATTAATGTCAAGGTTGGCTTTGCATTCACATTTCTTGAAATGCAAACCTGACTGTGCGATTTGGGTGAGGCAAGGATTTCCATTCAGCAGCCTCGTGTGAAATCAGTGAGGGATTTTTGTTGTCTGAAATCAGATGAGTGTGTTAGATATTTGGAAAGTTACCGTAGCTAGTTTTATTGGGAACTCACTTCTTAGGAGAAAATAGTCTAAATGAAAGGTTACTGATTCTTAGTTGTCCAAAGACTTGTGAGGACTGCTCTGTTATCTGCTGAATACCAAAATTCAGCCTTGAGTGGTTGCAGCACTAATTGTGAGGTATGAACTTTGTTTCAAGTTTAGGGAATTTCCAGTTTCCTTATCTTCAAGAGTCATGAATCCATTCACTTCAATCAGTCATGATTAAGAATGTTAACATTAATTGAATTAGACTTGGTGGTAAATCTTTCAAGTTTTGCTAATGTTGAACACAGGTGTTAAGGAATTTGTATTAATGGGAGGCTGTGCATTTTACTTTTTTCTGTGTATAGTTAAGGTTTTCAATGACTTATTTCTTAAAATGAAAATTTTGGGTAAATCTGCTAATTTCACCCAAGGATAGTCTCATTTTATTCAGATTTCCAAGTAATATTTTGTAATTTCTTGTCCAGAAATAGCCCACAAACAGCAAACAAAACTGCGATGTTTTAGTTTATGTTCCTGTCCGTTCATTCTAACCTGGATGTTTTAGGTCTACCTCAGTATATTTGGAGTTCCCTCGTGGATTTTCATCAAATGTGACNGTATCTGTGAGGTTTGCTATGCATTTTGTCTTTTTTATTTTTAGAACTGAGACAGAGAAGAACTGTGAAAATGTCAATGAGAAATGTTTCACGTCTCTCAATAAAGCTCTTTAAAAAGATGTAACTCCTCTTGACTTGCCAAGCACTCACAGTGACAACAATTTTGTACTAGAGAGACGACGCTTTCCCAATTTCGACCGGGTTTGACGTATTTTGCGTCATTTAATGGCCATTTTTATGGTACTTGACATACCTTTAGAAGCACACCATTTGCGTTGCAGTCGTGGGCGCATATCAACGTTCTGAGTTGCTCTTTTTTAATATTCGAACGTTGAGATTAATTTTTCATGACAAGTGAAATTGGGGTTGTGGTCCAAAAATCTTGATTCGTCTGTTTCTGAGTAGATTTTAATAGTACTGAGTGTCATAGTGCCTTGTTATTGCAAAATATACATTTGATGATAAAGTAAAGAACTGGAAAGTGGGAAGATTACACATTTTATTCTTATTTATTTATTTATTGACAAGCCTTTCCCACTAATATTGACATTTTGGTGCTTGGGGAGCTTAGATCAACGGGAACGCTTAAATTTTCTTAAGTTAAAATCACCGATACAGTGGCAGATCTAATGACTTTGGTGTCGTTAGAAATTTGTAAATATTCTGTTGAAATATTTGCTTTCTGTGACTATTAGTAATTCATTTAAGTTATTATCTAAGTATATAACTTCTCTTCATATTAAGGAATTAGATTGTACTTCTAACTTTATTATCGCAACAGTACCTTCCGATAACTTAACTGATCGTCTGGTTGTTTGTCAATAACAACTCTGTGACGTTAGTTTATTAGTGAAGTTCAGGGATATTTCAGTTGATTTGACTGTGGATGTCAACTTACTTCTCAGTGGTAAAGGTTCTTAAAAAGAAAATTTCCCCGTAGTTTTAAAAATAAGAAATTTCTTCAATGAAGCACATACCTCCCAGTTATCTTAAAAGAGGATCTTTGTCTTATTAACAAACATAATTTATTGTGTTTTATTAGTAAACATAATTTACAGCAATTCACCTCTTTAGTACACAACATGGTGATGAAGTGAAAATTACTTTTGTCAGATTTCGCAAAAAATAAAGATCAAAGTTTCATTCTATCATTAATTTGCATTGTGCAGATGCTATAAAACATCATTTGGTATTTTTGGCAATTTCCAGCAAGGCACAGTGAAATCGACCAATTTTGGACAAAAGTAACGGGCATAATTGGCTTATTTTTGTTTCTGAAAGGCTCCCAGCATTGTTGTGAATACCCACAGCTTCTGAAAACATTGTCCGCTGTTAGCTATTGGATACAAGTCAAAACTTGCAGAGCCTTCATTTTGTATTACATGTCTTAAGAAAAATGGAAAACGAAATTTCATTTGTCTGTGTTCTATATTGGTAAGACTTTACTGTATCAGCCTTCGAAACACTGAAGGAAATTAAAAGAAGAGTTGCCATACCATATTCATTGGGTTGGGCTATTCATAATTCATATGGGGTAATAAAACAATTGTTTTCTCAGTCAGGTCCATAATTCCTTTGTTAATCTGTGTTCAATTACATGGTCTAACCTGGACAGTTGTATAACTAAGAGCACCCTCCACTAAGAACTACTTTCATTGATCTTGCTTATCAATTTCAAAAGGGTTATTTTGTGCGAATGACACCTATGATTAACAACCATTAGAAAAATTTTGAGTCACTAGGTGTATTAGTTGCATTAGAAGGTTGTAAGGATGACTAACATTCTTGAGATAATACACTTGATGGCACTGCTATGATAGATGCACTGTACAGACATTTCCCACATGGGAATTAATGTCTATAGTCGTTAGTACACTGGTATGCTTTAGTATTTCCACAGACCTTCTGTTATTAAATTCTGTGACGCTAAAGGGGAAAAATTTAGGTTTTTGCTGGGGGAAAGTCGAGGTTTTTCCGGGTTTGTAATTACAAAAAACAAACTCAGTTGTCTTAAAGGCACGTTCATGCTCCAGTTGCTGTTCCAGTGGACCTTTATGAATTGTGCGTGCTCCATTGATGTAATGCATTCGACCCAGCTACCAGGTTTCCATCTTAATTCCATCCAAATACTTAGTTACTCTGGTAATATTTTGAAAGCTTCCTCTTCTGTGTTTCACATAGTGTTACATGTGCCTATTTCAAGGTATAGACACAGTTAGGTCTAATTACAGCACTGTGGAGAGTGTGGTTCTTTTCACCTTTGAAATGAATTAATTAATTAATTTAGAAAGCACCTGCTGGTACAAACCCTTTTCTTTACTCAAGATTAAGGGCACACTGGGAGGGAGGTTAGTTCAATTAGCTTGGCAATGAACACAAGGTTTAAACCTAGTTCACAGGACTGTTGGGAGACACTGTTCCTCAAGAGTTACCCAATAACAGCATGTGCACTAGCAATGTTGTAATGCCAATTAAAATTTACATTAAATCTTGTTCAGTTAAAACTTGCTTCCCAGCTGTTTCAGCTTTAGATGTCTCAATATGAAGATAGGGCGCTAACTCCTCAGAACAAACTATAGTAGAATACTGAACTGCATGTGAGCAGTCAAACTGGGGCTTTAGTATAGTAAAAGTTCTCCAGTTTGGGACAGTGTCCAAAGTTCAGGACACTGAAATGCAAGATGAAATTTGAGAAATTGGTGATAATTAGGTAATATTCAACTCAGTATCTCGCACTTTCACCTAACACAAGGAGCACACTTTTCAAGATGAATGTTTTACACAAACCTGTGAATGGCATTTTGGCCATGCCACTGTTCTCAAAACACACTAAATACCTGATATGCGAACAATTTCACCTGTTGAATGTAGCTGAATTTTCCTAGGCATAGTATGAAAATCTGTGATTTCCTGTCAGCATTTTCCTTATATTTTCTTAATTACTATGCTAATTAATTATCAATCAGTGTGGAGCCTCATTTGAAACACGACAATTTTTACTGTACAACTTGAATTATTTATTCTGACAAATACGAAATCAAAAAAGCAAAAGAAGAGTCACTATTTAAACACATGTACCATATATCCCAGTACAATAGCCAGGCTAGTTATGCAAGTTAGTTATATGCATGCATTCTCACTTTGAATTGAAATTGTTTTTCTTCGCTCACAATAGTGCCTATGGTATCTCTGCATATTGCTAGTTTCTCACATCTGTTCATGAAAAAATAAAATAAACAAAAGAACACTTACTGCCTTTACTGAAAAACCTTGAGTATTGTTGTTCTCAATTTCCATTGTTGTGTTTCAAATAGTCTGATTGTAAGCAGCGTCACTTTTTCAATTGTATTGATTAACGAATACATTTTATGTAATTTGAACTAAGTGCTAATTTTCTCTGCCAAAAGCGGGGAGTTCATTGAAGTTCCAGTTGTGTTTTACACACTTAAATCAATAAGGGAGTCTTTTTTCTTCAAGGTAAATTAGTCGTCTCTTCAATACCATTAGGCAAATTAATTTGCACCTGTGTCAACAGACGGAAATTTCATGGATATATTTGTAATGTTGAACTTCAGTTCACTTTTGGGTTTGTGTGAAATCATCGATTTTTCAGAATTCTATGGTTTGAAGTTAACAAAACTCTTTGTTAAAGTCAGGTGATTCTTACATTTTGAATTGTTCTCCTTGTTTTTTGTCAACGAATAATAGGTCGTTGTTAGATGCTATTGACTGTTGCCGTAGACAGACAGTAGACAGCTCTAGGCACACATACACACACACACACACACACACACACACACACACAGAGGGATGTCTATCCAGGGGTCCATTTCACACCATTATATATTCCACCTAAGTGGGACATTTGTTCCCAGAGTAGCTACATGTTGAAGGCCTTAAGTCACATTTATATACACAGACATGTTGCAGCTAACATGGAACAGCTGATTGGATGCATGTAAGTGACACAGCAGTGGCCAGAGTTTGACACCGGTTTTGGTTTTGAGAGGTAGAGCGGGTTGCACTTGAGCAGTTGATCCAGTTTCTACACACATCTAAACACAAGTGGGGCGGGGGGAAAGGGATCATCTTTCGGTGGGCTTGTGTAGTAGCGTATATACGGGTGATCTGCTGGCATTCTACGTGGTTTGGGCATTCGCTAGTATTAATCCGAGCACGCGCAGACAGTCTTCGTGTAAGTGACTCATGCTGATCCAGTTTGCGATCTAGTGTTGTGTAAATGCAACTGAAGTGGAGCAAGTCGCACCGTGACAACTGACATGGTGACAACTGTCTCTCATGTAAAAGCGGCTTTAGTGTCCTCTCTTGTTCTCCTGTATTTACCCACAATGCAAGACCACAGTGGATTCATTTCTCCAACATACACTTCTGCCTAATCAGTTTTACAGCAAAATTATTTCGGTATTTATCATTCTAATTGCCAGTGAAGGTAAGCAGAGGCTTTATAGTGTTTGACACTGGAAACAAGTGCTACTTTATTGACAGTAAAATGCTGCAAAGAGCGATTTTGAAATGTACTAGTCATCGAGGGGCTCAGAGAGAGGCTCTGGGCCGTGGAATGTTATGTTGCAAGACAGAATGACTGAGAAAACTGTTTTCCATCTACTCAAAGTGATAAATAGCAAGAGGTGTCTTACTTACATCAATTACTTTTCCTGTCGTGGGAAGAATGTTGATGAACGCTAATTATAAATATTGAAACCAACAATACACTGTTTTGATGTAAATAAATACACAATGCAGTCATTTTAACTCACTTTAAGCTAAACCTAATGCTTCAGGTTGAGTGAACAGTGATAACCTGAGAACCCTCCTTCACGCCTTAAGTGTTGGAGCCTGAATATCACACTCATTCTTCAAGTGAAAATCACAAAAAATAGCCTTTAAAAGGCCAGAAAGTTCCCTCTAATGATAAAAAAAATTCCCGGGTACTCTTGTTTTTGAGGAATGCAAACACTCGCCTAGAGGTGAGTTTCCACTCGTAGGATAAAATTCTGCCAGCAGGTGTCACTGGCAACTTTCCCCAAATTAGTACGCTAATGAGGTCCCTGTATACATACTGTTTGTAAAAATGAGCTGCCTCTTTTCAAAACCATGTACCCTAACCGTCGCTGTATGTAATTTATTCTACAGTGAATACCAGGACAGAATTTTTGGCTCAGTATTGTATTGAATATAGTCTGTCAAAAAGGAAAATTTGAAATATATCCCTTGAAAAATGTCTGAGCTAGCCAAAGACAGCTGTTATAAAACCTAAATACTGTAGTTATAGTCGTGCTACATGCGCAAAACCTAATGCTGTACACCAATCAAACGTTGAGAAAAAAGAAAGTGTTGGTAATCCTAAGAGTTTCTACTACCCAGTGTTAAACACACATTATCGTTTTTATTGACAAAACTACGTTTTTGAGATTATTTTTGTATGGGATGGAATTCTTGAGTTATAAACAACAAAAAAACATTTGAATAACTTTAAAATACTTTGCTATGTTATACGTGGGGTTTCGCTTGGCAGCAGACTGTTCACCTGCTATGGCTAGCTGGTGAGTTCGAATTCTGCTGTTTTGGGTAAAATTACACTGTAGTGTATTATTTTGCCATCTTTCTGGTCATTCTTGAATTTGGGATGGTCAGTATTGCCTGTTTCTAAAAATTTGGGAAAAGCTCTGGCATTCATCTAAATAATTAATTAATTTTCTCTGTCCCAAATTGGAGAATTTTTACCGTAGTTTTCTCTGAGAATGTTCGTTTTAAGTCCAGTGATGTTGTCAAGATTAAAAATATCCAAGTTTAAAAATATCTACTCCATATGATATGATATTCTGCTGATACTATGTTATGGTATGGTATGGTATTTCACTTATAATGTCTACTCTTCAGCGCTATTACTACCAATGCATTGTCAGCTGTGACGCATCACCACAATTTCATAAATGTTCACCTTATGGTAGAGTATCATATCAAAGGATATGTATCACAAAAGATTTTTTGGCAAGAGATGACAGTATGACACTAATCTTGTTAATAGAAACTTTGTGTGTTTAAATTTTAGGTAGGTAAATCATGAAGCATGGTTTATGTTGAACATAACCCTCTTAAAACAGTTCCTTGGCACGTCATTCAAATTATGATAGCGCCTTGAGATTGCGAAGACAGATACGCGCTAGTGGATGGGCTTTTTGAATTGTATTACACGATGATGCGATGATGCGTTTCTAAACTGTAGACTCTTAATGCATAACCCAGTTGGCAATTCAGGGTTGTGTTCTGTGGAGCAATTTTTTGTGAGAAAACAAGATCATGCAAGCATTCGTGAGCTATCGCCATGTGTTAGAAGGCGAGATATCGCCATAGATTAGGTGAGATATCGCCATGTATTAGGAGGTGAGATATTGCCATGCATTAGAAGGTGAGATATTGCCATTCGTTAGAAGGTGAGATATCGCTGTGCGTTAGAAGGTGAGGTATCTCCGTGCGTTAGAAGATGAGATATCTCCATGCATTAGAAGCTGAATGCTATTTCTATTAGCTTCATTAGTGACTTGGAACCTGCCCCAGAACATGTATACAGCTGTATTTGTACACGGTTTATTCTGTGATGTTGCGGTGATACATTGCGTTTCCCCGGGACTACATTATTAGCTAGTACTGTAAATTTTTGTGTCTGAGGACTCTATTAGCCAAACGTTGTGACAAATTCATGTCTGAAGACTGCATTTCGCAAAATATTGTGAAATAATCTAGTATCTGAGGACTCCATTATTAACAGAAGATTGTGATACATTCATATCTGAGGACTCATGAGCAAAATATTGCAGCATACTCGTGTCTGAGGGTCCATGAATGAGCAAAATACTGTGGTGTATATCCATTAATCACATGTCTGAGAGTCCATTATAAGCAAAATACTGTGGCGTTTATTCATTATTCACAAATTATTGTGACATTTTCATGTCTGAGACTCCATTATAAGCAAAATACTGTGGCGTTTATCCATTATTCACATGTCTGAGACTCCATTATAAGCAGAATACTGTGGCGTATTTTCATGTCTGAGACTCCATTATAAGCAAAATACTTACGTAGAACTATGTCTGACGATACCATTATTCACAAAATATGACGTTTTCATATCTGAGAATTCCGTTATTTAGCGAAATGCTCCGACATATGTCTGAGGACTCCATTATTCGAAAAATGTGGTATTTTCATGTCTGAGGAGCAAAGTATTGTGACACTTTCAGCCCAGTTTACACCAGTGTCACCTCTGTAACAACTTGAGGCAAAGTATTGCGACACTCTCAGCCCAGTTTACACCAGTGTCACCTCTGTAACAACTTGAGGCAAAGTATTGCGACACTCTCAGCCCAGTTTACGCCAGTGTCACCTCTGTAACAACTTGAGGCAAAGATTAAGTAAAGTCTGTAATAGCTACCAAATGTGAACTGGAAATCCCATGGAAATCCATGCTGAGACTCTGAGGCTAGTACTCAGAGAACATTAAGTATCAAAGCACAACCTGACTTAATTTACTTTGCTGGCCTTTTATCACAGTGCGCTGTTACAGTTCCCTTCAAGGGCCATGCTATTTTACTAGTTTGACATCAGGCTATTACCATGTTTTTCAAATACCAAAAATATGTGAGCATCAAAATACACGGGATAAATTCCAAATATGGTCAGTCGTGTCCCCAAAGCATAAATCGGGAAAGTTATGTTGCCCCTATTGGTGGACCCCGATACTACACAATCCAGGCAGTACAGCACGTGCTAGCAACAGTGGTTTTACCATACAGATAACAATGAGAATTTTAATTGACTCAGAAAACCACATAGGTCGTGAAACCCCCCCCCCTCGGTATTAATCCAGCACAGATTGGTAGAAATCAGAATTCTGTCAAATTTGTGTCCAAGTGCAAAATTGCATCATTTCTACCAATTTTCATGTGGAAACACAGTAGTGTTGGAATGGAATGCTTTTGCGTTATAATTGGTATTTCACATTGAGAAATTTGACGGTATTTAAATCTACGGTTCCTTCACGCTCTACTAGTTTTAAGTTGAGAATTTTGAGTTGACCATTTTATTCCTGTTTGGGGACATAACATTTATTTTTGTAGCTTAAATTGACGAAACAAATCTATTTTTCTGGTATCTTGTTTGCTAATATAGAAGACATAATGGCACAACCATTAGTATCTCCTTTGGGTTCAGCTCAGGCCTTTATGTAGCGTAGGTCCTAGGTGTACAAATGGACGCCCTAGCACTAATCTGGACTCCTGGCAAGGATGCCCATTGTATCATTTGGCCGGCCACTGTCAATAGGAACCTTTCACGTTTGAACTCACCCATTGTAATGAATACTAGGAAGCCTCTGAAGGCTCACAGTGGGGGTTCTTTTTCAAAGCAGGAAGAAATATACAATGTATATACAAAGTATATGCATTGTTGCTATTTTGACACTTGATTGACAGCATTGTAATAGTCTTGGTCTACACATTTTTTTTAGTAAAAATGCTCACCATAGAAGGATGATTTATAAAGTTAGATGTAAAACCTTGATCTATGCATTTTTTTGTAAAAAAATCTGTGTGTTTGGGGGTATCGCTGGGGGTGGGGGGTTATACGTCGGAATCATGGACGCCCTGGAATATTGGGAACCCCATTTTGGACACCCTATTTTCAAAATCCTGGATAAAGGCCTGGTTCAGCTAGCCATACAGTGAGAAATGAATAGCCGGTAGTGACAGTTTCGCTTGTGGCCCTTCTATTTACACGTAGTATTTTGTTAAAATCTGGATAAAATGTCAAATGGTAACTCGTACTTACAATGTGGTGCAAGTAAAAAAGTTTATGCTAACTTTGTAATCGCTGGATATGATAATTCAGTTATTTAGTATACAATATGGCCAACAAATGAAATTCTATTTTGTCAAATTTCCCCACAACAATAACTTAGATTAAGAAAAATTTAGAAGTGGAGATAAGACTTGTCCCACTTGATTGTCTGAATGCAGGCAAACCCCTTGATTCAGCCCTTGATTCACCAGCGCCATATAGGGAATTCTGAGATCCCATGAAATAGATAAACTGACGAGCACTACCCTAGTGTTCAATTGATGGGGAGGGGGGGAGGGGGGTAGTGCTGGCATTGTAATGGGGTGTCTGTCAGAGCATTTCTTGAAGGTCTACTGTGTTTCCTTCAGCTGAGACCCTATTTACTATAATGGAGTGAGCTGATTGAAACCCCGTATGGGTATTGCTCAAAAGATTGAAGGACCCCAGTGATAGCTTCAAACTAAATGAAGTTTTTCCAGAGTGTACACACATGTATACCACAATACGGCTGACTCGGGGCGGGGGTTCATCCCACAAATTAAGGAAACAATCTAGATAAGTGATTTTCTTCTCGTTTTTGTTAAAGACAAGTTGCACCAATTAAATGCTGTTTGATTTTTAAGTTCTATCGCCACAGCAACCACCGGGCAATTTTTTTGAAAATTTGCAGTCATTCACAAGATTAGAAGCCATTGAGAAATGAAAAAGACCGATAGTGTCTTTTATGTTTTCCAGAATTGGTCAGATTTCATTGTATAGTGCACGTGATGTGTTTGACCTGTCTCTTAGATAGTTCACCTTTTGACACCTGGGAAACTGAGTTGCTTCTATATCCTTACCAATACACTAAGGATTGTTTATGTCAAATTTTCATTTTCTTATTTGTGTAGGCTTGAAAAACATTGTCTGTTTGTATTCCATTTTACTTTTTTGAAAAATGCCTTGTTGAAAACTTCCTAAATCTTATTGAGTGACATAGTGTCTTCTCAATTGTTGGGTGTTTTGTTTTAAGCGTTGATATAACCAAAGCTTGTATGGCATTTGGAGTAAATCTCTTTAACAGCCTTTGTAATAAGAAATAAAAATTTTAGAAACTCATCTGAAATTTCAGAGAATCATTTAAAAGAAATTTACATGTTTTTTACCAAGGTTTGCTAGGTAGAACAGCTGCCATAAAAATCTCATGGAATTTGTTTGTATGATGGAAAATGAACAAGATGAATATTTTCAATTGATGAAAGACGGAAATTTGGCAGGTCCTTTAGTCGGTAATGACTGTTGGGTTACTGGAAGTGTAAAATCACAAGCGGTCCAGCGTGTGGTCTGGAACTTGTCATACCCTGGATGACCTGTAGTAATTAGACTAATTAGCAGGATATCCGTAATGATGAAATTACAAGAAGATGGAAAAATCAATAAAAAGTGTGAATTGTATTCATTAACTGCAGATTGGAAATGCTGTGTTTGATTTGGGGGAATCTAGGATGGATTATAAATAAGTTTATTTTATTTTTAGGTAAGTGCCGTTCAGATCCAGATTTGTGATGACCACGCTTTCTCACCATTCGTGAATTGACCGGTCCAATGAAAGATGATTTAAGGTGATTACAGGGAAAAGCAAACATTTTCGATGTTCAGCCTTTCGTAAAATATGGATCGCTGGCTATACCTGTTACAGTTACTGCTGGCCTGGCATGTATTTACTACCCATGCTACAGTAGAAAGGTACAACTACAGCTTATTATTTAAAATGATCTATTCTTATTAAAATGACATAGGCAAGAAATTGATTTTCGGACCTCAAAAGTTTGCCCCCCCTGTATCAATGCTGGTGACCCGCTGTTTGTGCTCTTGAGGGCGCGGCCGCCTATACTACTACAGGGGCCCTGTTCTTCCGACCCCTTCGGGCCGGGCCCCTGCTATGTGAACTGCCTCCGCAAACCTGCTTCATCCTACTTCACGTATTGGTGTTGAGTAAAGACGTAACTTGTCGATTATTCGCATCTTCAAGATAACCAGGATCTGTATGTTACGTCAAAAATGCATGATTTCCCCTTTACATTTTAAAGTTCCCCTCAACCGCTTCATAGAGAAAAAATTAATCTCACTTCAGCGAAGTAAAGTGAGTTACCCCAGAGCAACTTGTCCTAGAGCAATTTGCCCTAGTTCTGCCGAGCATCCACATTACACCGTCGCCCTACGCAAATATGACACCCCTCTAACTGAGCGAGGGTGCACACCTGGTAATTACTCCGCCTTTTCATGTTTGCATTTACACTACAACTTGCATTGAGACAAATTACTCTGCAGCAAGTCAATCACTCAAGGAGTAACTTATTCTAGGGTTACAGCGCATGAGAAATCTCATGCCCTTATCTCATCATTGTCAGATTTTTGGTAGATTAATTGTCAAGCAGTGCAAATTGAACAAAATAAAATAAAATTATTTTGTGACTTAATCCCAAAGACATTTTTCATGAAATGGCCATTATGTGCCATCAAAACTTACCGACTGAGTGTGTTTTGTACGGTATAGTTTTCAAACTTGCTCCAAACTTTGGAAGGTCCACAAGGCTAATAAACCCCACTTTTGTTCCTGATTTAACTGTTCTAGTCGCTGCTAACATTTATTGATGGAACAAACATATAAAATACTGTTTTTACTTACAAATTACTGTACTGATAGGAGAAATAATAATTCATTCCTGACGAGGATTGCTGTGCATGTGTACACAAGCATGTATTTGCCAATGTTGATGAATCATTTGCATGCGCTTCTTTCATGGTCATATGATAAAAGTCGGGCAACTGTTCATAAAAAATTGCACATAGCACAAATTAGCTATTGTGTGGATCAGGCATCATATGGAACATACTGTAAAATCTCACCAAGTTAGGACACAATATGGCTGACAAGCGAAATTGTATGATTCCATTTTTACTAAAAGAGTAGTAAATGCCAGACCTAATTCCTACATTCAGACAATGTTTCTCAGAAACTGTGGACGTTGAAAGCAATGTTACAAGCATTCAAAAGGTGAAAAATACCAATTTTGGCAATTATTTTTGTCCGAAATTGGCAAGCAATAATGACAAGCGGGCTCCTTCATTACAACATTTGCTGATCAATTGCATTCAAATGTTGGGAATGACTTGAAATGAACCCCTCAAAGATTTAATTTCACAATTTTACCAACTTTTGGTGATGGAGGCAGGTGTGTTACATGTTGCATAACCCAACAGGGTTTGCTGGGAATTGTGTTTGTATTTGTTGACTATCAAAGCAATGCTTTCTAGTGATATCCTTGATGAGTTTTTCTTTCTATGCTGGAGTTTGTTTATTCAACAAATCACCTCCACACTCCCTCATAATATATTGTTTTTCTGCCAATCCTGATGCCTGTTCCTTATTTTCCTCAGAAATTACCTAGGGCCAAAATATGAAAATCTTAAAACAGGCAGATCAACTCCATCAAATGGTTGCATGCACTGAACATTTTGCTTTGCATAATAGCAGTTGGTTAGTTTAATTTTTTGGTATCGTGACTGGAAAAATCCAGGGATAAAGTTCTTAGCTGGAATGATTTGGCAGTTTTCATAATGTTGTCTGACAGCAGCGGTCACATGTCTGACCATGAACAATCATATGATGTCTGATCATCAACTGCACTTTCGACCTATCTGCCTTCTTACCATGAGAAAACTACGGTACCGTAATCTTCCTGCTATTTCGCACAAAACTAATCTTCAAAAATGGTAATTTTCCATTTTTCAAAAGTTGATTATCTTTTTGCTAATAATAGGAGTTTCAGCAAATGCTTTGTTATATGCCACATCTACACTCAACAATCCATGCGTGTAATAGACAAAAATGTTCTTAAAATTCGTTTTGTAGAAAAATTTTAACAAAATTAAGTTTCACTTGTGGGCCATACTGTATACTAAATAAGTGAAGAACTATGTATATTTCAATCATGTAATTGATTGAATAATTACTTGATAAAGCATAAAAATGGTTCCAGGTGATCAGTGCAATGGCCCCACGTGCACAGCCTATGCACCTCTGGTACAATGTGTATCAGACCACCTGCAAGTATTGTTTTAATGATGTCACTGTATATTAGGCTCAGTCAGTTTATGCTTATCACAGGTGACTGGCCAAAATTTAAACAGTTCTCTCATGAGTAGTGATGCGAATGCGAGTTTTCTGCCATATGATGAAAATTTACTTGTTAGTTATGTGTTGGTAATAGTTACAGCCCCCCCACATCAGCATTTTGATAACCAGTTTTCTCTTCAATGAATTACCACCATCAAACTTCTCAAAATCTGGAATTACTGGTAACTGTCAATTGCAGCTCTGATAAAGACCTTTCCTTCCTAACATATATTCCATACTTGCCCAGGTTGAAGCTCAAGGCATGCTCACTATAACTGCTTGCCCCCAATTTATACGACTCACTTTCTTATAAGAAGTACCTTAAAGTTTGTATTAGAATTTTAGCTCCCAAAAACTAGGCAGTCCACTAAGTCTGTTTCAGCTGAATCTTTTCTTACACGGGTGGGAAAATAACCATACTGTCTCGTTCCTTATTAAAGGAGACGTGAAATGTTTTTGCTCTAATATTATGGAACTCAATGAGCTTTAACAGTTTATCTTATTTGATTGTTCTTGTGTGCACTAAATAATGCTTCTCAGCTCCCCACGTATGCGTAATGTATGCATCGCAAACTTTAAAACTATTCTGTGAAACACGCTCGGTCATGGTAGATGCAAGATCGCTCCCCTCGAGATTGTAAGCCCGACGCCAAGCACTGTTTCTTTAATCTCAATTTGTATTCAAAGGCGTACATTTATGTAGGTCCCTCTGAAGTGCTAACCCACCGGACTGTTTGGATAAGCATCCACCCCGACTTCTCAAAGATTTTATTTTAAAATGCCCATGCTCACCCTCAGGTTTTTGGGTTCCTGATTCAAGTACCTTACACACTCTAATTCTTCACTTAACATGCAATGTGGCCCACAAATAAAATTCTGCTCTGTCCACAAAAGTAAGGACTATGAACATTTTAGCCTATTACAAGCAAAATTGCTTTGCATTGTATAGATGTGATGAAACACCTGCTAAAGTACCCTTTATCTAGAGAAAAATAGAAAAAAATACCTTTTTGGCAATTATTTTTGAGCGAAATATGTTTAGAAATACTCAGGTAACAAGTGTGTCTCAATAACATTGCATTGATTCAGGTTTTGTTATGATTCACCTTGGAAAATCCCAACGATCTGTAATTCGTTTATCACTGCCGTTCATAGTAAATCACTTTTTGAGTAATAACTAAATTGAGAAAGTCTCAAAACTCTTTTAGGCTGTGTTATCTGTCGGCACAAATGACATTAAGCTTCCATTGGTAAAAATTAGGGAGAGTTGTTTGTGACGTACTGGGGAAATGTTTTTAGGTTAAACTCATCATTTTCTGACGTTGAAACAAATAAGGGATGAAGGCGAAACTTTCCCAGTTTTGGATTTTGGATAATGCATTTTCGTTTTAAAAGCATACGATGATAAAATCTCACCAATTTAGGACATAACATGGCCGACAAGTGAAATTTTGTTTCGTCATTTTTCCAAGAAAAATATGTAGCACCAAATTAAATGATTTTCCATGTTTAGGTTTTATGCCACAACCTCCATCAAGCTAAGTTTTGAAAATTTGTGTGCATTCACAACAAGGTTAGAAGCCCTTGGAAAATGAAAAAAGGACATTTTGGCAATTATTTTTGTATGCATTTGGTGGCATTTTACTGTTATGTGAAACATCAACAATTCTACTGATAAGGAAATTTATCAACGAAGCCCAATTTTGCATATTTTACTTGATACCTATTAGTAATTTGTAACAGCAAGCTTGTTACATCTGAATTAATTGGACTATAGGTAGTATTGTTCAGAAGGAGAATAAAACAATTGTCCGATGATGTGAAATTCTATGCAATTTGATAAAAAATATTTATGACCGATCATAAATTTCTCACCTTTTTTCAGAGGGCTGTGTTCAACTGCTACGTTTTTTTGAAAATTATTTAGTGTAAGTTTAAAGTAAAGAATATGTGGTAACAATTCTTCAGTTTGGGACACAATATGGCATACAGGTGAATTTTCATTTTGTTAAATTTCTTAACAAAAATGACTTTTCGAGAAAGTTTACTTTGATCGTAGCGTAGTTTGTATGGCTATTACCAAAGAACATGTAAAATTTTCGCAGTTGCAGCAGACTGTGGTAAGCCTGAGAAAAATAGAAATGGCGCAATTTAAGCAGTTATTTTCGTCTCAAATTGAAGAATTTTCACCAGGGACTCTGATCATTGTGAGGTTATATTAATGTATTTAATGAAATGGGCATTGTGAGCTTGTGTGTTTTAAATGAATCTCCAACTTTGAGATCCTGTCATGACATCTGGGCAGAAGCTGAATTCATTGACTTGCGACAGTTTAATCTTCTCACTCGACTTAGAATTAAGGGGACAGGCATTCTACAATTTTACCCGTAATATTTATTTCCGACCATTTTTGCTGTTCACAGAAGTAACTGTCATGTCAGGGATACGGTATTTTGTCGGATTATCTTGTATTGTATCAAGTGTTTACTATTCCCTGGAAAGCCCAATATGGATTGTTGAAGTGACGAGTATTAATTCTTTAAAGCAAGAATCTCGTGTAAATACGGGTATCGAGAATTTCTGATATGTAACACTAGAGCGTAAATCAAAACTGAATCAATGTTTTGACTTCTAGCCAAGAACACAAGGGTCTGCGATGCATTTTCTCCAGAGACACAGGAAAGTGAAAACACTCTGTAGACGACGAGTCTTGACAAAATCGAATAAAGAATAATGAATGCACTCTTGAGAACAGTACAGTAAAATTGAACAAATTTTTTTACATCAGCAGTGACGTGGCTGATGAAGATAAGTGTGCTCTAAGTGGTCAGAATTGTGTTGTAGCGCAGTGTGCTGAGTAGCCTGTGTTTGTAGGCAGACATTATAATGAGCCGTACACTGATTATCTCTTCCTTCTTGAGCTCGTCTTTATTGAACTTGAATGAGTGCATGGCAGGGTGGGGGTGAAATGGCGTGAATGTGTTGAGGGTCCTCTTGGAGTGAATGTGGTATGAATGCGTTGAAAGTCTTGGTGGAGTGTGTGGGGTGAATGTGTTGAGCGTTCTCGTGTAGTGATGGTGGTATGAGTGTGTTGAGGGTCCTTGTGAACAGTGAACAATTGATTATGTTGCTCAAAATTTGGGCTTGTATGAAATTTTAGAAGTAATGAATGTTTGCCACCCCAAATTCAAGAATCATTATCAATGACAAACGACTATTCACTGTGATGTTACACACTATGGGAACCCCTAAAAACATCGCATCGAATCGCCAATTCTATTTTTACTCCCTGCTGATACAATTAGCCCAGTGTTCGGTATTTGATAAACAAGATGGACACCAAATACCCGTGTTCCAAACTTCAGAATCAAGGCTTGGATTTTGTATCCCACAATTTCAGATTTATTACAAAAAGTGACCCAAATAAACTTTTCAGGCTGTGATGCCCTATTGGCCGAGTTTTTGTAAGCCATTATCTTTAAACATAGATCAAAATCATTGTTTGTCGGAAGTGATTACCTCAATAAAACTGGAAAAATATACCACACTCCATGGAAAATTGCAACTTCACTCAAAAGACTCAGGAAATGTACAGCGTAAAAACCTGATGTAATTGTGTACATACTCATTGCTGCTTCACAGATGATATGTTTGGCTTTGTTTCCTAATTCTATACTCAACTCATTACAGACAATATTGAAAGATGTGATTTTTAATGTTGTAAATATTTCTCTGAAATTTGCTGGCATCATGAGTTGTGGTGCAACCTCTTTTGTAAGGTTTCTTGCCCCAGCCTTTGACAGATCTTTCTGAAATTTGGTTTGCGAATAGATCTCATCAAGCACTGAAGGCAGTATTTGGGACCGGTTTCTTGCAACCACTTACTGTTCTGAAGCTATGTAAGATTTCCTGATCTGATGACTGATCTTTTATTGACTGATTCCTTGTTGCACATTTGTTGGTTTCTTGGTCATTTCTGTCATCATCATCATCATCATCATCATCATCATCATCATCATCATCATCATCATCATCAACACCACCACCACCACCACCACCACCACCACCACCAAGTTGACGAAATTTCACTGTAGGTCCAATTTAGTGCGTTACCTTGTTTAAGTTCTGAGTACAATTGCTTCCAAAAAGACACTTAGAAAAAATGTAGGCAATCGTAACTGAGTGAGTGTTGGAAGACTTCAAAAAAGAACAGTTTAGCAATTGAATTTTCCTAAAATTGGTGTGCTGGATGCTGTCCAAAATTATATAAGGTAATGTAGAATCGTGGTATTGTTTATTGACGAGAAATTTGACGAAAGAAAATTTCTAGCAGAACCTGTGGGGGGTTGCATCCAGTTTGATTTGATGCCTGCTATTCAGTGGAGAAAATTGGTTCTCAAAATATTGGACCCCTGTAAATGACTATCGCATAATTGTCGTTTTCTTGTGTCAAATTAGAGAATGATGTACATTCTTTTATGATTTAAAATAATCCAAAGACCTCTTCGAAATAGAGCCGCAATGTCGTTAGGTATTTGAATGTTAGTTTTGATTTGTCCATGAAAATATGCATGCATTACTCTTTAAGGTACTTAAAGGAGCAGGACAACATTTTTAGTGTTGCACTTTCTAATAATATGAATCTAGAATTATCTTAGAGATTTCCAGGATTAGTAACTACTCTGGTCTTATTGACGTCATGGGGCTATGGCTAAGTGAGGTTAATGGCCCAGCAAAAGGCCCCCTTCTTAATTCAGCATGATAACGATAAGGCCAAAAAAGCATGGTTTGTTCTGGTTTTGTTTTTTCTTTGAAAATGGAGTCGATGGTGCAGTTGTATTTTTTCTAGTAACTCACTTTTTCGGAAAAGAAAATCCAACTGAGACGAACAAAAATGACGTGGGGGGTTTTCACTCATCACTTGGCGAGTCATGGCGTTACAAACTGTGGTATAATACGTGCCTTTGGGCAGCTTTTTAAAAAAAGCACAAAACCTTGTCAGAAATTGATGCGGGCAGGTGTGTCTTATTTTGGTGAATGCATGCCTCAAAATGAGTGGGGTCAAGAGACAAGAACCAGCTATGCTTTTTTGGCCTAATAGCAATATAAAGTAACTTAGCGTATCTTAGTTTAGCACAACATAACTGCAATGTATCAACTTCCCCTTAGGATTTGTATTTTAGTAAAGGCAATTCAGGTAATGTTGGCTATCCCCTTTAAGAGTGACCTACTTCATTATGGCTGCTATACCTGCACCAGGAGTCTGACCACGTTACAGTTGAGAAGAGATCAACCTGAAATATTTTAATCGTCTTTTAAAGATCAGAAATGGAGAATCTTGCCAACAGTTTGCACACATACCGCACGATTCCGTAAGAACCCCCACGAGGAGAATTATTTTGGTCCGGAAATTTCCTCAAAATTCTGTTATGTTTGGCACTGCACAGGAGCTGCTGTACATAAAAACCACACACGTGGACGGTGGATAGACGTGAAAGCAAAATCACCGTGGAATGTGAATAATGATCAAGTGTGTAGTGGAGCAAAATTTCAGTAGAGGCAGATGTAGTCAATGAATTCCACTTGGATTGTAATGTAACGGTGTATGGCCAAATCTCACTAATTTAAGACACAATGTGATTGACAAGTGAAATTTTATTTCCTCACTTCCTTCCTCAAAAGATGAGTAGCGCTAAATTAACGTTTTATGATACAAATTTCTAGTAGCTTGGGTTAACCACCGGACTCTATTTTGAAAAATCTGCTGACGTTCCTGATGGTGTTAGAAGACCTTGATGTGGAAAAAGAGCAATTAGTTTTGTCTGAAATCTGTGGGATTTCACCGTGATATTAGGAACGGCAAATGTCATACTAAAAATCTTCCGTTAGGCATGGAAATTAATGGGCGCTAAAGCTAGCTTATGTCTTATTATGGTAGGCTTGTTAGGGTGCTACTTATGTTCAGTTAATGTTGATTAATAATATTGTACTTTAGACATTATTAACATTTTTGTTAGTTTTTCTGCAATTTGATGCAGAATAAATCTCCATTAGTTAACAATAAACGTAGAGATGACGAAGAGTACAATTATACCTCTTGCATTCACAAAAGAATTTAGAATCAAGCCCTAATGGGTGTTTGTCGACACTGATTTATACGCCTGCAAGGAAATTTTCTCAAAATTAAAAATCTCCAAATACGGTCTGAGTTTGGCACTTCCCATGCAATGCTCCTTAAACAATCTCCTTTTTCAAATGTTTCTGGCCAATTTGGGAACTATGTTACATGCGCGCACCCAGAGAGGGTTCGGGAGGCTCAAATGAGCCCACTCATTTGGCAAAGTAAGCAAAAAGGTCGCTTCAGAGAAACAAAAAGTCCGAAAAGTAGAAAATGAGACAAAAGTCCACTAAAAAGGCAGGAATTCGGCGAATGCACAATTCATAGCTTTTTTAGTAAAAGGAACACATTCTCAAAAATTCGAGCCCTCCCCCCTATTTCTTAGGCTGGGTGCACGCATGTGTTATGTCCTTTAATTAACACTTTTTGTGTAACTGTCACTGGGCTTCAAAAGTTATGCTTTTTGGGAATATGTGATGTGATACTATGGTCTCTAATTTGGGACAGTGAATATTAATTATTTTTGTCAAGGTTGGAGGTTGTACCAAATTTTAGAAAAGGCAGTGTTGACTGTCCCAAATTCAAGAATTATGATCAATGACAAATGATTGGTCACCTCAGTGATACATGCTGTCGGGATGTGAGAGAACATTACGACAACTGCAATTTTTGACGATTTCATGTACTGCAAAGTCAGTTGATAAAGAGCCCTGTTCAATATTTGAGAAATATTATAAAGTAAAACACAAATGGTCTATGTCATATATCTTCAGAATTAAGAAAATTCAATTTTAGCTTGAATTTCGGTGTCTCAAAGTTTAGAGACTTCTCAAACTAGAGAATGTTTACTGTAATTAGGATGTTACAAGTATTACTTATACATATTAAGAACAAGCAGCGTGGGTGGTAAAAAAAGTCCCTACAAAATGCTTGAAATAACTTTCTAAGTGCTTTGCTAATTGGAGGATCATAGGAGTATTTGAAACATGATCTTAAAAAAGTGCACGACTATCATTTCAAAGAATGTTTCCGTAGCCATGCGCTACATGGTTTAAAGCTGTTTAAACCGAGTCAATCCCCTCCCCTCACTTCGATTAGTCAAATAGAACAAGCCATAGTACATTTAATCAAACTTTTACGTGGCAGAAACAGTATTGCATGGGGAGGATTTGAAAATCAATGAATGAGTTGGCGTGAAGTTGAATAAACAAGGAATATCAAAAAGTTCACAGTGTGCTGGCATTTCTAAACTTAGATGAACCCTGGGATCCCTCAAAGGAGTAAGAGCACCTTTTTGGAGACGAAACTTCTCCCAGGAATAAAAAGGATTAGTTGTGGTGAAGTATATGATATGAAAGTAATAAGCACTGCACAATCACACGTTTGATACCAGTGGCGGATTTAGAGGGGGGCCAAGAGGGCCATGGCCCCCCCCCTAAAATATCGCAGATTCCATTTGGCAGTTCGGGGTGCAAATGCCTGAGGGGCAAAATCCTGGCTAATAGTCTGCCCTGGCGCCCCCCTAACTCAAAATCCTGGAGCCGCCCATACATACAGTAATGAAAACCGGACCAAGTTATTAAAGCCTATCTTGTACTGTAACACGTATAAATTTGGTTCTTACAGTGTAGTCCATTTACACTACAAAAGTTGATACAGATCAGCAGACACGGAATGAGATGACCTAGTGCAAGTGTGTTTGTAAAGACTGACCTGGAGCAAACTGACACGGTGGTGACAACTTTTGCCACCCGTTTGTGAGGTAGAGGAATTTGTACTCCGATCATCTTACTCTGTGCCAGTTATATGTCTAATCGTGAAACTGGGGCAAGGCGGAAAGGATCATCTCTACTGCGCATGTGCAATGACCTACATACAGGTTTTCTGTCTCTGCAACTCCCGCCATTTGTAAACCTGCGCATGTGCGTTCCACTCTCCAGCCTACATTCCATCTTGCCACACTTGAGTGAGTTGTGTGTGTAAACGGCCGTTTGCTCTGTGTCTAGTCGTGCACGGCCAAAAGTTGATGGCTAAACAGGACTTATGTTAAGAGCATTGCTCTGAGCCCACTAGTTACATTAATTGCCAAATGTAACGAACTGTTCGGCGTATTGGCTTGCTTTTGTCTATGTCATCGCGAGAATCACCTTTTAATTCAAACACCTGCGAATAACACCCGCACGCATTGGTGTTCTATTCAGACCTCTATTCAATACAACTGTTATTGGTCAACATGACACCAAAAAGGCAGCTTTACTTATCATTTGACAGGCTTACTTTTGCGAGATTGAACTCTCGTTTTCTTTTTTACTAAGGTGTTGGTTAGCCCAGTACATCTAAAATAACCAAATTCCGTTGAATTTAGGCTTTAAAAAGTTTCAAATAGTTGAAAACAAATTGATATAACATTTCTGGGGATCCCTTCTAGTTTTGAGTAACATTAGATAAACCTAGACTTCAATATCTATCTCGTGGCTAGAAATATCTAGCCAAAATCATGTGTTCTCATTTATAATACATTAAATGTCTCACATAATTTCGCAAAGACTTGCTTTCTAGTGAGATCCTAGCGTGGGTGTTTGGGTTACTGAACTCTACCCAGGCTAATTTACATAGTTACTAACAACTAGTTAACTGATGGGCTGTGTCAATGTAAAGCCGACTATTGTGGATCTGAAGATGATCGTTGTCATCTCAAGTACCACTTTCTAAATTGAGATCAATCATTATACGGCAGGAATCGCAATCCACAATAACGTGCTCAAAACTGAAATTCAGTGTTTTATTTTCAATGTATGTCACTGACTGACATAATTGTCCTACTGTATGGTGAGTGGTATTGGGGTCATCCAGGTTGACGCCCACATTTAACTGAGCGAGTACATCTATGTCCATTTTAGGTTATCCACCCACACCAGTTGATGTGGTCTGAGACCTCGTAATCTTTGGAAGCACTGATTGCCCACCTAAAGAGACTCAGTGCCGAAAACCACCACCTCTTTTGTTAAGGTTTATTTTGGTCCCTAGATAAATGTCCAAGTTTTACAAGTAAATTCAAAACATCATATCAGAAATGTCATTGATACCATTGTTTAGCTATCAAATAATGAACATTTATTTTGGCTAAATTTTACTAAAAAAGACATGGTCACATGACCAAATTAATGGCAGATTTTGTAAAAAAAATGAAATCAATCTACTTTTATGGAATTAAAATCTATAGTTTTGTAGAAATGTCAGTGGCTAAGTACATTGACTTGGCAATGAGGTCTTGCATTACCTCCTTAACAGTAGTGATTTTTTCAGACAACAGCTGTTTTCAAACACAAATATCAGTTTAGTTAGTTGTGAAATATTCCTTGCACTCTATTGTCTAGCATGGCAGTACGTAATGCTGATACATTGGCAAAATTACCCACCAATTTAGAGAGTAGACAAGAAAAAGAGACTCATTTCTAGGGAGTTTTCGTGAACAAGTCAAACTTTTCGTAGAGTTTTGTTGAAGTGATATCTCACTTTTTTTTCTAAGTAGTCAGTTTTGTTGGGAATTGGAAAAAGTCCACTTTTGTCCATAGGAAACTTCACTCATTCGTTGTGGAATTACGCCTAAAAAGACCTGGCCTTTCACAGTGAATCTGTCAAAAACCTGCCCAGGTATAAGCGGCGTACGGACATTCTAAGGGAGTTACCTCCTCTGCGTTTGATCTGTAGACTATGTTTGTCGGTTTCCTGTGTCTCAACCAGGTATAGTTCAGAGTTCGATCGCAGTCAAGTGAGCGCTATTTTTGATCAGTGGATCAGAACGTTGCAAGGTGTTGTAGGAAGCTGTATTACACCAGAAACATCAGTTAATGAATGTTGAATGCATAATTAATTAGGGCTAGGAAGACGGTAATTGACATTGGAATTGGTGGAGGTTAACGAACATTCACATTTTTTGTGAAAATGTGTCAAAAACTTCGAACCGTCTATTTAAAGATATTCTCAAATTAATACACTTGATTTTAGTTTAGAAGTTCACAAAATCAGTTCAGACAAAAGTCGATTTTTTCTAGAGATATTACCATTAAACGGTGCTCTTTCTACTAGGTGACATGATTTTTTTCAAAACAGACAGAATTTAGTACAGAAGTTTTAGGCTTAAGTTTTCAAGTCTTGATGGTGCTGCAAGTAACAGGATGGCAGACATATTTGAGTTGTAATGACTCTGAACTTCGCTTTTATAAACTTAAAGATGTTGATAATAAAGCAGGCGATTTTATTGGGGGATATCCCTTACAAAGTGGTTATATTCTAGGGATACCTTTGGACTAATGAGACTCGTTGTATGTTCTTATTTAGCTAGTGGAGACAGAGTAGAGATGATCCTTTCCGCCTTGCCCCAGTTTCGCGTTTATTTGGCACGGAGCAAGATGTTCGGGCGCAAAGTGCTCTACCTCACAAACGGGTGGCAAAATTTGTCACTGCGTTGTCAGTTTGCTCCGTGTCAGTCCCGTTTGCACACTGGAACAACTCGTTCCGTGTCAGCTGATCCATGTCAACTTTTGAAGTGTAAACGGCATTTATGGGTATGCATGAACTCCTTGGGTCAGCGACTAATTATTTTAAGTTTTTTTAACTGCCTTATCTACTTTCAGATTGGAAATATGTTGATATAAGACGCTGTGTCCCAAAGTGGTCCGTATCCCAATCTTCAGAATCGAGAAAATTCAATTTCAGCTTGAATTTCAATGTCCCACATTTTAGAGGCTTCCCAAACTGTGGAATTTTTACCGTAGTGTTGTAAAATCTCATCAGTTTTGTACAAAAATAATTGCCAAAATGCCATCATTTCTCAATGGCTTTAAACATTGTTGTGAATGCTCAGAATTTTTCAAAACTGTGGAACAAAACTTGAAAATGGAATATCAAGATGGCGGACGTGTTGGCTATTTTGTTTTCGAAGTTAAATTCAAATGCTCACAGAGGTCGCATTTCTATGCGCCCACATACCTATATATGGGTGCAAATTGCCTTCATCTCTGTCTGGGCGTCCAGCGTCCGCTGCTGTATCTCCTGAACCCCTCAAAGTATCTTCACCAAATTTCACAGATGGGTTCATATGAAGATGACGACAGAAGAGGACGAATTTCGGACGGATCTGACAACCATTGTGCCCCCTAGTGGCAATTATTTTTTACATTGACCTCTGTATCTTTAAAGGCAGTTTATTGGTGACATGATGCTATCTCCCTATTTTCCGAATTATTTGAGGCATTTTGCTCCACCTAGTGGCCATTTATGTTTTTTCCAATTGGTTTTTTGGCATCTGCTCTATCAACTAAACCATTCTATGGATTATTGTGAAAATTGATATATCTGTTCTCAGTTTGAAGAGTATGGCTGACGATGACGACTAACTACTGTGGCGCCTCCTAGCTTTTTTGCGCCTATAGCTGTATGTCCTAAGCCTACTGCAGGATCTTAATTAAATTTAGCAAGTGTATTCATATCATGTTGAGAAAAGATATTGACAACTTTCAGGTGCATTGCCCCCTAGTGGCCATTCCATTTTTTCCGGTCTTCCTTTGTTTCTCTATAGTTTCTTGACAGATTTTTATGGAAATTGGTAAATACTTTCTATTAAAGAAACGATGTTTCTGTTTTCGGATGGAGTTGACATGTTTTGCGCCATCTGGTGGCCATTTTTATGATACAAATAGATGTCACAAGAAGCATGCTGTTTGTGATGCCCAATTGCTTCAAAATTTTTCGCTCTCCGGCAGCCTTTCGGCGGGGCCCTCTATATTAATATAGGGGGCCCCGCTCTCCGGCCTCCCGTCGGCGGGGGCCCCCTATATTAATATAGGTGGCCCCGCTCTCCGGCCTCCTTTCGGCGGGGCCCTCTATATTAATATAGGGGGCCCCGCTCACCGACCTCCTTTCGGCGGGGCCTCCTATATTAATATAGGGGGCCCCGCTCTCCGACCTCCTTTCGGCGAGGCCCCCTATATTAATATAGGGGGCCTCGCTTTTGAGGTCCGAAATTCAATTTTTTGCCTATGTCATTTTAATAAGAATAAGTCATTTTAAATAATAAGCTGTTATCATTTAATTCAGTATTTCATGGGAAATGATACAAAAATCACGCATCGGTGAGATTTCACGTTGTGCAAAGTGTACTTCACCCTCTCCATGTGATTCCGTTTCGAAAATATGGCGCTAGGTGCTGATATCTTATATAGACAATAGAGGATAGGGATGCATTTTGGCCACCGCTCTTCGAATCCAGCAGGGGACTATAAGACAAATTTCTTAACCCTGACCATTATGTAATTGTTAAGGTTATCTCCAACCCTATTCACAAAAATGGTCATTCTTACAATATTTCACGTGTCAGTAAAATACCTTATCTTCATTCTCGGGGGAACTTCAAGTACAAAATATATACTGCGTAGTGAGAAAAAAGATTTAACAGAACAACCTTGGAACCACACAACCGCGTGGATATTTGTTTACTACTTATCCGAGGTCAAAGGTTAAAGGGCTTTCAATCAAATCAAATCTTCCGCCAGTTACAAAACAGTTTCCCATACCCTTGGTCCTTTCATT
Organism: Phoronis australis; assembly: GCA_002633005.1. Taxonomy (NCBI): domain Eukaryota; kingdom Metazoa; phylum Phoronida; family Phoronidae; genus Phoronis; species Phoronis australis. Next base: position 629,856 of record NMRA01000026.1, read on the forward strand.
CACAAAATCGCCATAACATTGAGTAAACGAGGTGTACTTATGGTGGAATGGTGCCAGGAAAACAGACAAAACATAGTTTTGATCCTGAGGGAGTTGTGCGTCTACGTGATTACGACCGTTGGCGTTGAGAATGAATGCTACGGTCATCTTAGGCCTCTGTGGTCATGAACACAGCAAATTGTGAAAAGAGATAAATCCTCACCCTAATTCCTTCATTCAATTAATAAATTAACATTCCAATGTTTCGATTTCATGCTAACGACATGCTTTAACCACCGATTTGAATTTTGTTGTCCATTTCTTACTTGGTTGCGTATCTCTCCTAGCACGTGATGTGTACAGGTTATGTGAAAACAATGAACTGTGACATATTTATATAAAAGTAGGTCAAAAGGTCGCAAACAACAGTAAGAGTTAGCTGGGAACGGTACGTTTTAATGATAATTAAGTTAATTATGCACTGCAAAATCAGTTGACATTGTGAGTGAATGTTGAAATAGCGAACATATTTAAAGGAGCATGCCACCCAAAAAACAACCTAATTTGTATCAATTTAGATTGAGTAGTTCTACTCCATTACGACACGTACCGTTACGTTACCTGACACCTGACGGCAGACGGAGGTGTTGAAATTATACAATGACGTCATCGGTTTCACATGCAATCTGTTCAGCAGTTCACAACACGGGTTACTGGTGTCAGCTTATCGCTTGAAGTCATCGTTTAACACCAATAAATCATCAAACTTCGATGTAAAATCCTTAAAAATACACCGAGTTCATATAAAAACGTGTTGTTTTATTTCGCTCTTACGGATTTATTGGTATTTGGACACAAAGTTCTAGCCTACAAAGTTCGGCAGGCCAATAAGGTCCGTAGCAGGAGTTTGGGGTCTGTTCGGAGATAATTTCGTATTTCGGTGAGATACAGACAGGAGAACCTAGATCTGTGTTGTTTAGACTTGTGATTTTTTGAGTTCTAAACACAAAACGCTTGTTATCCTGGTCAGTGGCTCGGAGCCCGATCAGGCCTGTCGCGGCCGGCCGGATTGACTTGTTATCCCGGCCAGTGGCTCGGAAACTGATCAGACATCACGAACATAAACCAGCCAAAGTTCAGTAGAAACTAAACTTCCAGTCAAGAAATTACTATACTAGTGAGCCAAAGTAATGTGCACATGATTATGTTGGTGAATTAGCCACGAAACTGCAAATCTACTTACTCGTCGGGGGCTGCAAATTCAGGTTAACGTTCCGGTTTGGCCACAGCACCGTCAGGGCAGAAGTTCTACATTGACAATCATTATTTGAGTAATGTAAATGTAAATAAAGATTCCCCTAACACCTGGCCGTGGGATGGAAATCGAGTTGTTTCACAACAGTTTCTGTCAGCAAACACTAAATTAGCATGATCTCACACGGCCTCGGTGTCCCGCCAATTAGTTTTACTGCACCTAAAGCCGGTAACGCAGTGATTTATTCATTGCTGGCTTCTCAAATCATTTGCACTCACAAACACTCCAAAGGCATTACAAATTGCATCTAATGAGACAGACTTTGTTTCAGTCTTATATAAGTATTGGTTAGGGTGAGAATAATTCATTTTGAAACAGAATGCTCAGTAATAAACGCCAACATGGCAACTCGCAATCCCGACTTAGGACGACCTAGAGCTCATCAGTCCCGACTTCACAGGTGGATCGTTAAGTTTTACAGGCTATCAGTTCGAACAGGAATACATTGATGAAGAAATACTAGAAAGGTGCTGTGAACAAGCTCAGACAACGGAACGTATGGAGATATTTGGTAAGCCGCCATTCGTCAGGCACTGTCGACGTCTGCAGGCCACAGACACGGAGATGTTTCACGGCCTCATACTCGCTATTTACAACATACATTTCATTCTTCACTACCATGAGCAACTTCCTAAGCATTTCGAACTCTTAAGGAAGTAAAAAAAAACAATATACCCGCTTTCCTCGCAGCTACTTAGTTCGGACAAGTGGGAACGATGCACCGCAACATAGCGGCATTCACTCTGCACATGAACCACTGACGTCGCTAGCGTCGTTTCTCACCTTCTTCACAGGTTAACGCGACCAATCTTGGCAAGGTAAGGTTGACCTTATGCGAGGCGATGTGGATATAGACCGATTAAGACGGCAAAAAAGACTAATTAAATCGGGTGGCATCCTCCTTTAAGGCTTGTATAGGTTATAAGTCCCTTTCAGATTTTCACTTGTCCCTGAGTTTAATCGGCCTTTTCTCGGCTTCAGTGAATCGAACTTATTTGAACTTAGGAACACAGGTTCTCGAAAACGGCTTGGTGGATTTTGCTTAAACTTCCCAAATTTAATATTTACTCATCAGTCTCAAAAACGCTGTTAGGATTTTTGATATAAAGGCCTATTTTTTGTGTAATGTAACAAAGACGAATACGACTTCCGTTTTTTACAAAGATACCTTACGCTTTGCGAGTTGATTTGTCATAGAAACCAAGCAAAAAGACTAATCAAAAATTCCTAACAGCGTTTTTGAGGTAACTGGTGAAGTTTTTATTTAAAAAAAGTTTCATTAAAATTTTGCTATGAATGTACCTTTCTTAAAAATAAAATTTTGACCTAAAAATGGTTTTACGTAAAAATAATAATGGTACATTAATACAAAAAGTATTTTCATTTTCCCAAATCTTTTTCTTTCAAGAAATTTATACTTTTACTAGTTGACAAAGCTTAGTTTTTTTGATATACAAGTTAGAATAGAGGCCACTAAATAAGGTTGGAGATAACCTTAAACTGTATTTACGTTAATGGGGGTCAAGTGAACAGATAATGACCTTGGGAATTGTGTTTCAAATGTCTAATTGTCTGTCTCGACAAAATCGAAAGAGGTTTTTCGCAGTACTTTCAAAGTCTTTGACCCCCGCAGAGCTTAAAATGCAGCCATCGTCAAGAACTCAATTTCTGCACAACTTGATCATGCACGCACACTTTAGCTCAGATGGCCTGCTTGAGTTGGCTGTCTGCTGTATCTGGAGAACATTGTCGATGGACATGTTAAGGATATGTAGAAACCCAGAAAATGTCCAATTTTGGCTAAATTGGGAAAAGTCCTTAACTCGGAAATTACTTTTATTGGATTGATATGAAACTTTCAGGTACTGTTCTTAGTGTACTGTTCTCCAAAATGCTTTACGGAATTGTTTCATTTAAGTGTTCTGACCCAAGATTTTCATGAAAAAGGTTGCATCATAACAGCGTTTTTGAACATTTTTTTGAAATAAAATTTGATCGTGTTATCGATACCCTTGTCTTTCTGCTTTCATACAATGTGTACTTTTATCAGAGTTAAAATCTATCATCAGTTCTTAAAGTATTTGGCTATAAATACCCAGACTTGTCATATGGTACTTCATCAACTTAAGAGGCTTCCTTTACAGGAGGGTGACCAGCTGTGGCATGCTGGCCTAAAGAGCTTGTCTTTCTCTGATAGCATATGTATTTTTTAATGTCGAACCTTGGGAGCAATTTCCTTTAAGGGGATTTTGTTATGTTCAAAGTCGATAAGTGTTAAAAGTGTTTGGCGCAGCTAAGCTAATTAGTAACCCCATCTAGTGATCAGGTGCAGAAGTAGGCAGTCTTTTAGTAGATTTAGTAATAACTTAGGAAGTCCTAATTATTTAGCTCCTTCAGTAATAAAAATCTGTCTGTTCTCTCAAATGCGTAAGCCACGTCTGATGTGAGAGAGGAAAGGGACAGTTAAGACCAGTTTTACATCGGTAAATGATTCAATTAAGATGTTCGTGCTACCAACATAAATATACCAACGTTTAAAAATGTGTTAAATATTTAATTATCGACTAACGAGATGCATACCACGCGCAATTAAGGCGTACATTTTTACAAGAAATTGATATTGATGCGAGTGCAATTTCTAGTTTAATGTGTCATTGACATGTAAAAGGAGGTCACCTGATAGTTACGACGGTATATTCCTCTGGATTAGTGGTCAGGGCATTTGAACCGTCAGAGGGAAAAGCTTTCATCTGAACATGGACATTTAAAAGTGAGATTTAAGTTTGTTAAATGAAAATTGTCATTGATTACTCATGGCTAATTTTGGCCTCAACTTACGACAGTTCTTCACGTGTTTAGTGTACAATATGGCGAACAATTTTGAAATTTTATTTTATCAAAATTCTTCACAAAAACAAAAGTTCAAGAAAATTTTGATCTTTTGTTAACTTGGTTTGTACCGTGTAGATATTCTGAAACAACATTGATAAGGCTCTCAATATTTCGACCAGGTTAATCAGACTTTGAAAAACGGGAAAATAATGATTTTGACAATTATTTTTTCGCAAAATAAGTGGTAATTACTGTTATCAACGATTGTTTTGCAGCGGATGTGTTCGCTGAAGTAGTTGTGTATGACTTGTACAGTTTTGTCAGTGCTGAGCTGTTCTCTTTCTGATTTCTGCTAGATGAAAATCGGTCAATATGGCATGCAACAAGTTATCAGTAAAACTTAGCTGTTATTTACAGTTTTCAAATGGTACATTTAAATGTAAAAAATGGGATTTCAGGTGTGCTAAAACGTAAGAAACGTATTCATCTGTTTTTGAAAATGGAAAACCATTATGGTCACTACATTTACTCGAACTACTGATTTGGGTTAGTGCCCAGGTAACTGTATTTGTTACAATAAATGCGCATCATGTACAATAGGCTTAGTTGACCAAATCATCCACTGAACGTATAATTACCGTACATGTTGTTAGTTTTAGCTAAGCTAAATCCAGGTGCTTTTCAAAGGAACTGGAAGTCTTGACTAAAATTGGGAATGGGTATGTTAAACACAAGCGCTTAAAAATGAAAATGTCCATAATTAAGGCTGGGATTTAGCTGAAGGTGAATTGAAACTTCGCTGTTCATGAATTCCCCCATTTTTGGTGTGGTTAATCTGCAAGGATTTGTTTGCCCACTCAAAGTGACCTCACTGTTTCGATCCGTCTTCATGCTACAGTTTATTCCAAAAGCAGTCGTAAAGGATTACCCAGAGTTCCCATACGCGGCAACTGAGCTCAAGCAGAACGCTCAGTCTTAATGACTGAGAGGACTGTAAAAGTGGCTAAAACATTAGTCATGGCAGATATTTACTAATGTCATGAGAAGGAAACAGAATTTTGTGTTTGATTAATTTTGTTGTGCACTGTACATCCCCTCGGACTGAAAATTAAGGATTTGACATTTTGCATTATGGAAATCGGTGTTAAACTAATCAAGTACTGAAAACCAAAAGTTACGCAGAAGATATACTGCACCCGACCACTAGTATTTAGTAAATACCATGACTAGATTGGTATTTGCACGGATGACAACGCCAGTAAGTGTCATTACTCAGTATAACAAATCACCTAGTTTAAATTAATTAATAATTGGCGTCCTCACCCTGTCTGCTGCGAAGGCTCCAGCTGCGTATGAGTTGTATTGATGTGATTCTTGACAGCGTGTCATTCATCAAACTAATTCTTTCACCTCATTTGCATTGTGGTAAAGATTAAAACAGTTTCATTAATCTACCACAAGGAAACATTTCAATTCTAGTGACAGCCGGGTCTTGAAATTTGTCAAGTAAAACTCTCGACCACGCCTACTCACTGAAGAGAAAGGTGCCTGTGCTTTGTTAGAGGGAAATTTTTGGTTGAGGTCAAAATCCCCACATCCTCCACCCCCGGCCACTAATATTGCCTCCTCCCTCAGTCACTTTTGACAGAAATGATTCTAACCTTAACCTTGAGAGAAACCTTTTAACCACTGGAGGGTTAATTTCGCGAGACTTTTAAACACGGAAGTGGGGCCGACATTCGGTCCCAAAATTGAGGCATCGAGGTGCCTGACATGCTGTTTGCCATTTGTGTTGATATGAATCCTGTCATGTATCTCAAAGAGGCATATGCTCCTCATCTCAGAAACATTCAAGTGAAACCATGAGGTGCAATTTTAATGATGCGAGTGAAAATTTGATTTATTCATAACCGTAGACGTTGACATGTTTTAAATTGAAGATAAGCAGATTAAAGAACTACAAGCACTAACTCGTTCTATTTAAGGGGACATCGTGGGTTTAACACTCAAAATGTATTATTGGGATTATCATTGGACGAGATAGTCTTGTTGATGTTATTAGCTTTGACCAGAGCTGTAAAACAACAAAAACCTTTGTTTTGGTGATTTTATTACAATCGCCAATTCTCACTATTGGCTGCCAGTGATTCACTGAAGTCAAGCAAGATGATTTTTATCAGTTACTGGTAAATATGCTTAAAATACACTGCTATTTATCGATTCAAATCTATGTTGGGACTGATCTAAAAAATTTTCGCAGTTGTGCCACTGTAAGATGTGCTCTAATCTGCAAGAGGCCGACTTGCTAGCTCTGGGCCTTTGTACAAAATGCATTAATAGTATCCATTGAGCTCATCGTAGGCCTGACAAGTGGAATTTTATTCTGTCAAATTTCGCAACAAAACTAAATATTAAAATGTTACTCGACTATTATCCAATGATATCTAATTGACTTTGATTATTTGCAGCAAAAAATTGAAGAATTACGGTAGTTTATACTTTTGTTCAGAAATTTATGTAACTGAAATTTCACTTTCCATCACACTGTGTTCTAAACTGAAGACTAAATGTGGGGAGCTTGAAAATTGTATAATGTGTCAAAAATATTTAGTCGAAGTGACCTAGAATTTCCCAATTCGGCTACGGAATGTATAAAAAAGCTTGCAAGATGGAACGCTATAGGATTTTGCTGAAACGATGAGTCGTAAGATGTCATATTTGCTGCGGTAAGAAATTAGCCGTCACGGAATTTGTCTGGTTACTTTTAGGCTCGAATGGATCATTAGCGAATGTGCTAATAGCTCATGATACATCATAATTTGTGCAGCTGGGACTTGACCAATCTAATCTTAAGGGTTAATAACTTAAGAATATTAATTCATTAATGCGAGCCAAACAGCGGTGGGGTCATGAAGGTGTACAATATCACTACTGTATGATAGTTTCTTGAAGATGGCTCAGTTAAGACGTAAAACTATTTATGTGAATTATGCTTATTAAAAGTGTTTGAGTGCGGATATGGTGTCGGAAATTTTTTCAAGATTAAATTTTCAATAGGAAGATTTTCTATTCGTTTGAGTCCAATGTAGTGAGTGCAAAAATGTATCTTGCACATCAAAAACAAATTCTGTTCAGCGTAATTGGTGTTTTTGAAATTTATTATATTCTAACCACTTAATAGGTAACGAGACCTGGCCTTGTCTTTGGGATGAGATATCTAGATCACCTCAAATCTTTTTTGATAAGTTCCGAAAAGCTTGGGTAACCAGGGTAGGGGCTTATGGAAAGGTGAGCGTTTGAGCTGCGGGCTTCTTCATCTCTATGACCTTTGATTTGATTTCCCATGCTAGCCATAGATGTCTCCGGCTGCACCCTTACCGCAGCCAACCAGAATGTTTTCGTTGAAATGTTGTCTGCATACATTTGAAGTTTTGGCAACACTGTGCCAACTTCCCACAGTTCATAGCGCAGCACAATTCGTGTGCCGCTATTTTAAAGAAGGAATGCCTTAATGCTGCATATCTATTGGTATGAGTTATGGAACACCTGCAATAGATGATTAGGTCTTTGCTATTGAGACCCTGGAGGGGGGTACTCCCAGTAGAATAGATGTACAGGGCACTCAGGTGGGTAACTTTTTCTTGACCAGTTTCAATATGAAAGGTGCCTTTTCCGACGGAATTCTCCGAACGAAAGGGTGTACTTTATCATTTAATTCCCTGCAAAAGGGTTTCTTTTGGGGGCTCAAAACTTTGCAAAGGAGTCCTTTTTTCCAACTAAATCCCAAACAAAGAGGTTATGATGTTATCTGTAGTGATTTTTTAAAGCCAATGCCTCGGTTGTAAAATGTGTGCTCATGGCATCTGGTTGATATGTTTCGGGCTTAATGGGTTGAAACAACAGTTGTCCAAGAATATCAAGAAGGTGTCGGGCAACTTGAGTTTTTGAAATTAACTCAAAGGGTGATGTCAGGAACAAAGAGCTAGGAAAAGGTGACTTTTTATTCTATCCAAATGGGTTGCCCTTATGAGCCCATTCTTTAAATGGGTAGGTATCGTAATTTCCAGGTGTACTTCCTGTCAAAAATCTAATTACGTACTTCCCCAGGTGGTAAACATGCTACCTGGCTTGTCATATTATGTTGAACTAAGATTTCCCTCATCAACCTATTACCATATGTAATTACTCTCTCTGAGATGTTTAACTTGTGCTAATTAAAGAGGATTAGTAAACGGTATGTCACATCGGCTGAGCGAGATTCCCCGTTTTACACGGAAATCAGCTTACGGTAAGCTTTAAAACATCTCTAAGCAATGTCCAACTTTCACAGAACTCAAACACGATGACCCAGTGGTTGAAGCTTTGTTGTATGGTAAAAAATCGCCAATCAGGAATGGAATGTGTAAGACAAGTGGGGTTTTGTTTTGTCAATTTTTCGTAAAGCATTCTGTTATCGCAAAAATTCTGCTTTACCATAACCAATCCGTGTGCCATTCCTACCACCAGACAATATTTTGAATTGTGAGTATTCATAGCAATGTTAGAAGTTTGAAAAATGAAAAGATGGCGATTACTTTTGTCGGGGATTTGCAAGATTTTGCCCCAAAGCATGTGGTTTGAAGTGTCCTACTTTGGTTGAGGCATTGATAAATGTATAAAGACCAAATGAGGGGCCTGTGATATACAGTAAAAATTCCCGAATTTAGGACACTGAAAAAATAAATATTTTGTACCTGTCCTAAATTTTAGAAATAGGCAATATTGGCTGTTCGAAATTCGAGAAATATGAGAAAGACGGCAAAATCGATGGTGTCCGAAATCGAAGAATTTATGCAGTTGGGTACCAACAACGTTTCGATTTGCAGTTATAGGCAGTTTGAACATCCGTGCAGATTTGTGATTGTTGACAAGAAATTCACCTGATGTCCTCAAAAACATAAGCAGCGATGTTACAGACTCTGAACAGAATTTACTCACCAAACTTTGTGAAAGGAAATATATATATTTATCGTGTAACACGCCTTAACTGATTATTCGCAATATCCATTGGGTCTCAACGTCTTCACGTTAACTGTTTGCAAACCAAACACAGGCGACACGACTGCAGTAACCCTGGTTTGTTTCTGGGACAGCGTGTGTGACATATTGATGAGTTGGGGGCGGATCCAGGATTTTGAGTTGGGGGGGGGCAGGGCACAGTATTAGTCAGGATTTTGCCCTTCAGACATTTGCACCCCCAAACTGTCAAATGGAATCAGAGAATTTTAGGGGGGGCATGGCCCCCTTGCCGCCAACGAGATGCATATAACGTTCCCGCAGTCTTAGCTTAATTACATTATCTGGACATTTATTTGACAATTATACAACTGTTGCTTTATACAACTGGGGTATATTCAATCAATAAAAGTTTTAGAATTGTGATTCTGAAACTCAGTTGGCCAGATCACAATTTAACCAAGGTAGAGCCCACGTAGTTCAACTGCAAAACACCACCCTGCGCAAGTGGCTGGTGAAGTAGCCGGCTACAAGTGCGTTAGCTTTTTCAACGGTAATTATGCTTTAATATAAAAGCGGCTCGTACTCGTGATCTCAGCCCTTGCATTCCTGGTACTGCTGTTGTAATTTTTTATGTCCTATGTTCCTCCGGTCCAATAGTGCCGTTCGCTTGTGAATAAATTGAATTTATTTTTACGCACGCATGTGGATTTAGATCGCTCTCCGCTACGGGGGCCCTGGTATCATTTTAAAAATTGGGCGACATGGGTCAAACGACCCATGTAAGTGACTGGGGACGAGTGGAAACGGAGCAACTTTGACTAAAGATTGGTTTGCACTCTTAACGTTGGTGCTAGAGAGACCAAACATTTTGTGTAGAATACCAAATAGGCTAGTAAATAGAATGTCAGTAGGGTGACATAAAGATATATTTACCACATGAACATTTTTTGTGTATACTGCACGACAAACTGGGACATGGATTTTTGATTTTCACGAAGTCTGTTTTAACTCGACACTGAACAACATCATTTCGCCGATTTGGTGCATGGCATAGCAAAGGTTGGGGTTCCGGGAGGAAGGTAAGTGGGCCGCAGGTTCGCAGAAAAAGTTGAAGTTGTGAACCCGAAATCTGTCATGGTAACACAACAGTCTCATCACCGGTGCTTATTAGTTACCTGTTAATCCAAATACAAAGCGTGACACTGTGGAGATTACACGAAAGTCAGAGAACATACAGTTTATTTGCAGAACAAAACCACAATCAAGCTTGGCAAGTGTTTTGAGTCTGTGATTACAACTGCCAAGAAAACGTGCGAGATATACACAAACCCTCCACATCGATAACTACAGAGTGCACATGGCAGCAGTTTCAAACCATGTGTAAATAACCACCCTTGCTTGATGAACTTCCAGATTTACATTCAGTCCTCGATCATGTGGGAAAACGCACTGTCCAAAATGTGAGAATTACGGCCAATGCAGCTAAAATCGACGTGTCCGAAATCTGAGAAGTAGGGTGAATTCCAAATTTGATCATGTCCCAAATTTCAGAATCAAAAAATTCAGTTCGGGGTTGGATTTAGTTGTCTGAAATTCGGGAGACTATTCTAAATTCGGCAATTTTTACTTTTGTTGACAATATACTTCTCTTAAAAAAGAAACTGTTGGTGGACTTTGTGTTCTAAACTCTTTTCTGAACTGCGTTTGTCAGCCTGCCAGAATATCATATCTTAGCTCTTATTATCCAATATCTACCTTTTCTCTATTATTCATGGACTAAAGAGTTCAGTGACTTCTTGTCTGAAGCTCTATCAATAAGTTAATTATATCTTCTTGACTGAAGCAATATCAGTGGATATCACGAAGCGATATCACTGGATATCATTTTTTCTGTTCTAAGTTATTGTTATTAGCGAATCGCAGATGAAGTACATTACGCAAAAATATTATTTGTAACCTGGTAAAATCAATATGCAAAATTTCCAAGTTTTTGCAGACGAGCTATGATATGGACATTTACTTCACTTTAAATTTAATACGCGTTTTCTCATAGTCAATAATTAACCTGCTTGGGTTTGATACTACATATATTAATTTAAATGTTTTTATTTACTGCTCTAACAGTAAATGTGATCCTTTCATTGATACAAATTCACTTACCATCTATTCTACTCTACAAAAACTAGCCGCTAGAGGCCATTTCTCAGACTTAAACAAACAGTTGTAAAATTACTCACCTTTCCGGTTGGCTTCAGCACTACATGTGTTATAATTCCAAAAATTTTGCTTCAGTTGATAGTAGTGTGGGTGTCGGTATCCAAATTATTCCTGCCTCTTGCTTGTAATTGGTCTTAATCAGACTGTACTCATTGATGGAAAGCTAACATTATATACACAAGTCTGACAGTTGATGAGCCAATCACAGTCAGATGTGGTGAGGCCCTCCAGGATAACTTGAGATTTTTTGTCCAAAACTGAAACCAGTTGACAGAAGGGAATCCAACAATTTACAGGGGTTTATCCAGGATTTTGAGTTGGGGGGGCAGGGCAGAGTGTTAGCCAGGATTTTGCCCGTCAGACATTCGCACCCCTGAACTGCCAAGTAGAATCTAGGAGAATTTTAGGCGGGGCCATGACCCGCTTGGCCCCCCGCCAAATCCGCCACTGATTTATACTTCGTTCTGAGACATTCCAAGTCTACCACATCCAGACATGGAGAGGAAATTTAGATTTTTGTTCAAAACTACAACAGGTGCAGGTGAAGGCCTGTATTTTACAGCTTATAGAGAGACTTGCTGTGCCATCAACAGGCAGACCAGACGGACTGAAGCTTTGTTGGGTATCTTTGCATACTTCAAAACTGCATCCAGTTTGCATAGGTATTTTTGTGTCTAACAAATTAGATGTATTGTGTGTGTTAATTACACATTCTGGATATCTCCGACTCTTTGAATGCGTACAATTTATCTTGATTACGAAAAACGGTTGGGATGCATTTTTGGGCGTTCTGTTCGTTTAAAAACATCTCATGATGAATTACAGGCAACTGAATTGCTCATTGCACTCTCACTGTTGGCAAATTTCAAGGTAAGATCAGGGCATCTCATTACTGGTGGTTCTTAAGTGGCAAAATGAACACTGTTATCTGTTAGCCAGTTTTATGACAGGCCTGAGAGCAGAATACACAAACTCAATTACACAGCTTGTTCAATATCCCAATATCTTATGTGAGGAATCTGGGGTGGTGTTTTTGTAGTGTGGAGCTTTTGAATTATCATCCACTAGGCTTGGTAGTGATATGCTGAGAACTAAGTGTGATATGTTTAAAATGCCTTTCTGGTTGATCCTGAATTTTGAGACGGCGATATTACTCGCCTACTGTGTGTTTACTTACCACGTCTTCATTGATTTATCCATAGGCAATTTGTCATTTGTGGATTTGCGGATGTGCCAGCAATCACTTCTTAACAGTCAATGATATGAGCTGCAAAAATGTTTATTACAATCAATATATAATAATGGTGATCTGTCACTGACAAATATAACATTATAAAGATTCTAATTGGACACATTCATGCTCTACAGCTTAAGGCAAGTTTGTGGTCACTCATAGTACTCAGTGTTGGCAACATAATGCTTGCTTCGGATAAAGGATGAGGACAACAGTTAATGAGACAATATCTTCATAAGGGGGTAGCAGGAAAATTAGGATCTAGCAGAGAGCGAGTGTTTCGCAAGCCTTTGCTGAGGAGCTTATCAGCAAAATGGCAGCCACTGATGTAAGTGGAATGTTGATTTGTGGGATTGAATTAATAAATTATGGGATCGATTTTACTATTTCTGTTCCTTAAATGATGAAGATACATTTGCCACAAGTGCAAGTTACTGTCTTGCATGGGGCGCCACCTCAAGTTTCCCAACAAAATTAAACCCAGTTGTAACTCTTTCTAGACTTAAAGGTGAAGGCAACCTTTTCTCATGTCATTTTTAGCAAAAATAAGGTTCGTTGGTTATCCCAGATATATTTTCCACTTAAAGACAGGTTTTTGTAATTTAATTAATTATTCGTTCTCTACTCCGGAAGTGACGTTTTGGGATGCAAGAATTTCACGCCAATTTCTTTTCATATAGTCTGACTATGGGAGCCAGTGTCTAGTCAGTCATTGATCTACCTTGATTGTGATAAGTTCAGTCGTCGTTTGCTTTTGTCAGTCAACATGCCACACTGTTGCTGCGTACCGGGATGTACTCATTATGGCTCAAAGCCTGAGCCCTGCTGCGATGTTGAGTAGTGGGAGTGAATACACACCCAGTGAAGAGGACAGTTGTTCAATGAACAGATCGGTGAGCCAAACTTTGATAAGTTTATTGTGGACTTGTCTAAAGTATTGGAGCTATTTAGAAGGTACCAGGTGTGTGGCGAGGCAGCCACATAGCGGGGCGTAAGCAGTTTGTGTGCTCAGGTCACTATCCAGTGGGAGTGTGTCGCGGGACACTCAGGCAAGTGGGACAGTTGAGCCTTTGTCCATGAGACCATAATGAGTACATCCGGTATGCAGCAACAGTGTTTCGTGTTGACTGACTCGTAAACAAAAGCAAACGACGACCAAACTTATCGCAACCGAGATAGAACAATGACTGACTTGGCAGCTCTCACAGTCAGACTATCTGAAAAGAAATTGGCACGAAATTCTTGTCCCCTAAAACGTCACTTCCGTAGTAGAGAATGAATAATTAATTAAAATACAAAAAGCTGTAATTAAGTGGAAAATATGTCTGGGATAACTAACGAACCTTATTTTTGCTAAAAAAGACATGTAAAAAGATTGTCTTTGCCTTTAATTCACACCGACAGGAGGCACGTTCCAAAACGATAGCTCTATTGGTTTATCGGCATAGTTGTATTACGCGTTGTTCAAACTGAAATTGAGCTCTAAAACGAGGTTTATGCTTCGGATGAACAAATTAGATGTTTTAAATTTAAAATTCAACTTGGTCCAGATTGATATTTGAAACGTATCGCATGAAATAGATGTAAAAATTATTAAAACTAAGAAAGCAGAATTGATGGTCAAATAATTTTTATTTTCAATTACGAGCCTAGTTTATTTTAATAAAAAATATATTTAATAACATCAGTTATTCTTGCAGACCAATGACAAATCAAGTGTTAGTCCCGGTAGTTCCTACCTCACCAGGACCTAGGCTATGCTTGATGTTAATATTCTTGATCAACAAATTAAACCAGATGTGACTTGCCCATGAAAGCAAAATGCGATGAGCCACCTCTGTCGAATCAACACATCAAAAATACAAGCAGATGACCTGGTTCATGTAGAAAGCACTTTTATCAACAATTTACGAGAAGAAATGTAACCCTGTATTCAGCATTACCTAATCCGCAACACTACGATCGCCTCAATTTGGTCATTGTGTACTTTTCATGTTTCGAATGTAGTTTTCCGAAAGAAAGTTGTACCCTTTGTCAGGCATCTCTTTGGTGCATTGACTTGGGTCTCTGATGTATTTTTCTACTTCTCTGTGGTTAATTATCAACACATTGTTAAGATTTAATATCCAGGTTGAACTCAAAAGACTGGCCATTTAATTTACGCAATGTCAACTTCCGCTTTGTTTATCGCAGTGAGCCTTGTTTTGGATTTTAATGTCCGCCACGTGAACTAAGGTGTATAGACCTTGCTATTCAAACCCGCCTGTAGACTTATCTCCCCTGGACCAAAGGTGTTGTCACAATCGTTCACCATTTAGGTGCTGAAAATGGAGGTGCTCGGTGAGGGTGAAATTGCAAAAAGAACTGAAAATCTATGTTGTACAAAAAAGTGGTGGAAGCCATTATGTCGTAGTACAGCTGTCAGGAAAAAACATACTGAAGAAGCAGCATACGTGGAAGTAATCTATTTGCTGTGAACATGGCAAAAAACGTCAAGATTACCCGTGTTTACCGCCGTTCAAGATGTTTTGTATTCCCAAGAACTAAATTAACCGGAGAGAAAGGTTGCATACAATAAATAGAAAATAATACAATAAATAGAAAATAATACAATAAAAATAAATAATTCTCTGTAATTGTAAAAAAAGGTGGGTCAAATGTAACTAATGTGTTTAAAGTACGATGTTGACATTTCTCAATTATTGATGAAACTGAGTGAGCCACAAACAGTGGAGCAGAACCACAAACTAAAAAATGAATAGGAACAATTCTTACACTTATAACAATGCGAGGTGGTTCGAATTGCTGTTTGATTTAAATGAATTCTTTTGATCTGAAAGTGGCGTTTTAAGTCAGCGAGTTGATATCGTACCGGGGTGGCGACCGGGTGCGATACCTTCCTGTGCCTGTATTATTTAGAGAAAAATATAAGTTTTGGGGACCGTTTTATGAAGTTTATGTCCCAAGAAAATTTAAAAAAAGGTGTCGTCATGACGCTGGACGTTAGTATTACATTTGAATATTTAGACATCACGCAGTAACAAAATAATTATACAGTACACGTTATCGCCATCTGTTACTGTTATTCAAGACTAGCAGAAGCGTCTTATGCAGTTTGTTCTTCTCACTACTGTGAAATTTGTGCATGTCTTGGGGGTCGGGAGTATGACGGGAATTTAAATAACTAGTGAAGGTACATACTCATATTCAAGTGTATTATTGTAGGCTTAGTTCTTTGCATTACGTTGCCTGCTGTCGGCGACTATGCTCGTCTCCGAATCACAATCTGAAGCAGATGAAATCTCAAATTGATTTAGTTTTGTAAACGGAGCCCTGCAATATTACGAAATACTAACTTATAGCCACTGACATTGGTAAGGAAGTAGACTGTGACTCAGTCATGATTTAAATGGTTTAAACATGCTTCATCTCTACGCTATCAACGGTGCTGAGTTTCACTGGTTTCAGCACCTTAATATCGTGTGGTCACATGATCACGTCATGTCGGCCTTCGTATTTTGGCGCGTGCATAGGTCTATAATTGCAACTGTTATATTATAGTTACCTTTACACCCACAAGTAAAATTTTTCATGGTTTTAGTCGCTTTCCCATTCACATTGCATCGATGTGCCATTGTTTTCAACCAGATTTGACTGCAGTGCCATCTGCTGTGCTCATACCTAAGTTACAGCAGTCATAACCTCTCTCTAAGCCATCTGCACTGAGGATTAGAACCACATTACAGCTACAACTTTTAAAATCGATTTTATAGTGTTCACACCCGAAAATTATAATATCTAAATCCGTTTTAAAAGTTTTTACCAATTTGGTGTGAACTGGGCATGGGCGATGCACCATCGGGGGTTGGGGGGGGGCTATAGTTCCTACTTTTTTCAGTGCTGCCCCACCCATGGTCTATGGGCGGTACACTACAGGGGAGCTGGGGGGCCTATAGGCCCCACTTTTTCAGTTCTGCACCGCCCATGCAGGGTATATGAATGCTTCTTACCAGTTGAAATTACAACGGGCATTTACCACCAACAACACATGGAATTTTGTGATGAGGGAGGGGGGCTTCTTTTGTTTGGGAATTAAGGAACAAAGATGGATGCCAGTGATAAGCATTGTCTGTTTGTGGCAATATTCTTTTCCGCCCATGTTAGACACTGCGTCCAACAAAAATTGAATCCGTTACTGAAAATTGAATTTTATATTGTTCGAATACCGAAAATTGGTTAGCTACAACAGAAGAAAACATTAAGTTAAATTGCCTCTGCTGTTCCTTTGTTGATGTGTCCAAACCGGTATTGTGTAATCTGCCCGAGCAACACATGTGTCACGTGACTCGTATCGTATCAGAGTGATCTTAAAGCCCTCATAGAATGCAGTGAAATTTGAATGGGAGAGCCAGTCATGTTGAGTCTTGACAGCCAGAACTCAGTCCTGGTTTATGGACTGTAAACATGAGAAATAACTGACTATAACTTATCCAAGCATAACCGACTGGAAATGAGGTAAATAGGTTGATTAATAAAATAATGGTTAGTCATGAGACTGTCAAGAGTACTTTACACATTAAGCGGGTTAACTTCCTCCCATTTCAGAGACATTTAGCTGTTAGCACGTAAAGTGGATAGAAATCAATCACCGACATCCATCTTGTCGCCTCTTGTGTCATGTGATAGTTGACACGTTTTTCAGTTATTTTGATACAAGTGTTAACAGTTCATGACGAATTTCCGAAATTGTCATTTTTTTCCTTTTTTCTGATGACCCTTTCCCATACAGTTACTTTCGCTTCAGTCGAAGCTTCAATGTAAACTGTCGTTTATCCTGAAGTTGAGCGTGAGTGCTTACTTCAACGTCGGAGTTATCATTTAGCAAAGTTATCGCAAGGTAGCGCCAATATGACCTTGGCCCGTACATAATGATCTATATTTATCTCGTTCGGCCTGCATTATGTCCGTACGCCGTGCTCTTTTTGTTCTTGCTATTAACAATGGCAACAACCTCCCCCTCTCCCCACTTACAGACACGAGGAATTCAACTTCACATTGAGACGAAGATTGACGACATTTTGACATGAAGTCGGAGTCTTGTGGCTTGCAGCAGATCCATATATAGAATGTGATATGACGTTTGGCGGGAATTCGTTTTGCGGGAACTCGTTTTGCATACACAAAACTTTCAGTGATTTTTATTGTTTTTTAAGGAAACAATCCAGCTAGCACTTTACAAATTGAAACAGAATGCTTATACAGCCAAAAAAGCAATTAGTGGAACAAAATATTAATATTTGTTAATCTGTTATTGCCCGCTGTTGGCAAACGCAGTGACACTGCTGACATCTGATGACAACGAAGTTAAGTATTCTCACTATACGGAAGCGAAGCGCCGTTGCTCCACTATTAAATCCATCTCTTAACTTTGAAGTTAACTTGTACTGTTAACTGTGACAAAAGACCGAATTTAAGTGTTCCCATTGACCGAAGCTTCGGTACTACCAGTGGGAAAGACCTTTAAGACTGATTACCTTGAAAATATTGCTTTGGTATTGTATGTACTGTTGGTAAAATCTCACCAAATTCGGACAAAAATAATAACAAAAATTGGCCTTTTTTCATTTTTCTACAGCTTCTAACATGTTTGCTGCCCACAACCACCGTCTGATGGTAACCGTGAAGTTAAGAATTGTCGTAAGTTGTGGTCACAATTTAAGACATAAGTAATCAATTTGATGAATACTTTCAATTTCCTTTAATTAAAAATCAAAAATGTTAGAATTGTGGTATCTCAACTACTAAACATGTGAATTCCGTTCCAATTTAAATCTAATTCCGTAATAGAAATCCAATAACGTGAATTCCATCCATTTGCTATTACTGCCACAAATCATAGTTTCTGTGTTGCCAACTTTTACTTAAACTTAATTCTCGCTTTTAAATATCCTGACGTTCAGATGAAAGCTTCTCCCTTTGAATTTAACTGTAATAAATTTCAAAATCAATAGATGACTTTTCATATTGGCAATCTCTGGAGTAATGCTCAGTTTGGTGGTCAGAAAGTCAATTACTATGTAGTTGTTCATTAATTTAAAAACAGGAATATATTCCAATGTCAGCCCCTTTCGCTGTTTGATTAATTTAGAGAGGCCTGGAATGGGAAAAATACAGACTAAATTGCATTATTTAAAGTAGTTCTCTGCCTCTGAATTAAAATGCAACCTGTTCACCAGGTATTTTTGAGGTTTGCTTTTAAAAAAATATTTCTGTTAATGACAAAGCATAGGTTTCAAATTTCAGGAAAACGATCTGTCAAAAATTAAGTTTTCTTGATTTTGGAATTTGGGACAAGGGCGATTTTGGCCTTCGCCATATTTCTCAAATTTCAGACAATGTGTATTCAGTCTACAGAGTGGGTAGTTGTTTTTCGGTTGATTCTTGAATTTGAGACCACAAATATTAGTTATTTCTAGAATTTGGGACAAGCTCCAACATTGAGCACTTTCAGTGTCCCAAATCGGTAACCCATTATTATAATTGATTTGATATTATGGAAATGGCCATCACAGTTAGGTGTTGTTAAACATACTTGGATAGGAATAAGGAAATATGTTTTAAAAATTTTGCTTTTACACGTTTGTGTAACTGAAGCTCGCGAAGTGTCGACTCACCACTACTTTGGGAACACTCAACTTCGGTGTCCATCGAAGTCATCTGCAGGGATTACTGCAGCAACAATTGTGAAGTCCACACTACGCCACATTGTTTTAATCTCCATGACGATAGGGTCACATTTTAATAACTCCAATGCTTCTTAACTAATGAAGCTAACAGGAAAGCTCAATTTAGCTTCCTAGTTCACCTGTACACTTTGCTAGTGTGGGATCTAGCTTGGTGGGAAAAGTCCCTAAAAGATATCAAGCCACTTGACTCACTGGACTTGGTTTGAAAGTTGTGACATGGTGTGAATTAGGTATCAAGCAGACACTGCACAATGGTGAATATGTATCAAGGAGAAGAGAGTGATTTCATTTATCAGTGGTTAAATTTGTGTTTTTCTAGGCTCTGGACAAACTGAAAGGGCTGATCGCCTCAAGATGTGGGGAAAGATTGACTTGTGCTTCAAAACAGGTGATCTTGACACTTGCTACCATCTAACAATCTCCTGCTGTCTGTGAAAGTCTTTGAGTATTTACTTATGAATTTAAAACTGTGTACAGTGTCATCTTCAAGTTTAGATACCGCTATTTTGGTACTGAATAATTTATGGAGGCTTTTATGACAATTTTCTTTTTTACGATGTGTACTTGTTGTTAAGCATAACTCTCATAACACGTCTATAAGGAAACATACTTATTGCAGTTTATAAAGTGTCTAGTTCATGTCAAAAATTTGCTCTGTGTTAAGCTCGTATAACTGACAAACTTAAAGACGGAACAAATTTGTAGTCGCACACATTATACGCTACATTACTTAATTTATAAGTTCCCATAAAAATACCACACTCGTTTCAGTTAACACCCATGTTCAGCTGAACGCAGCCCCCAAATTTTAAATTTTAAGCTATCCATGCTCGGCTTAACACTCAACCCCACTTTACGTGTTGATGACCAGTACTTGTCCCGCATGAAGCTCTTTTACCTGGACATTCCACCAAAGGATCTAACCCATGGACCATACTCCAGCAATAGCTGTCCGTTTTATGTGACTAAATACCTGTAGAATTGCTGATTTTTTGAAATGGGTGGGAATTTTAAATGGTTGACCAGTTCCAGACTGTCAACTGCTACAGCATAGACAACCCCTCGGCTCGCAACATTGCCCCACAACTATGTTTTGTTTTTTCATAAAAATCATAAAATTCCTATTTTTTGATAGCCAATCATGCAAAAGTGGAAATTCGTAACATTAGTTTGTAGAACATTCCATAAAGTATGGTGTCTGAAAGTATCGTATGAATCCGGTCAGCCATTTCTGAGACATGATGTTCCAAAGTTTGCCAAATTTGACCATTTTTAGAGGGTCCTACATTCCCTTTAAATACTATTGCCATGCATTTAAGGATAGCTCAGACAACCTTGCCGTTTGCAAACGTTAAGATTTTGGGAAAGGACAAATTATTTTCTGTCTCAGCATCATCTTTACAACAGACGTTAAAGTTGTGAAAAATGCATTTAGTAGCGTTTGCTGAACAATGGAGCAACAAACTAAGTAACTTTGGCCAAAGCTCAAAACTTTCACTTTCATCCCTGAGCGCAAGAAGTTGAACAAGAGAGTAAAATCAATGTCAAGTAACAATAAACTGTGATTTTTATGCGCCCACATATTTATATGTGGACGCATTATGCCGTCATCTCCGTCCGTCCGTACGGGCGGCGTCCGTCCGGCGTCCGGCATCCGCTGCTCTATCTCCAAAACCCTTTGACATATGTTCATGAAATTTGGCACATATGTTCCATTCATAAATAGGACGGCATGTGCGAACTTTCGGACAGATCCAACTACCGGTGTGCCCCCTAGTGGCAATTTTAGTTTTTTACGCTTACCTTTGTATCTTCAAAAGTCCTGAACGGATTTTCATGAAATTTGGTATGTAGGCACCTATTAGTGAGATGACGCTATCCTCCCGTTTTCAGATGGATTCGACATAGTTTGCGCCACCTAGTGGCCATTTTTACTGTTTTCGAGTCTGTATTTTTGCGTCCACCCCTCTATCAACCAAACCGCTCAAAGGATGGTTGTGAAAATTGGCATGTATGTGCTTACTATAAAGAAGACAGCTGACAATGATTTTCAGACGATTTGGATTACTGTGGCGCCTCCTAGTGGCAGTTTTGTTTTTTTTGCGCCTATGGCTGTATCTCCTAAACCGTTCGCAGGATCTTTACGAAATTTAATAAGTGTAATTATATGATGTTAACAACAGACGATGACGACTTTTGGACGGATCCGCCTACCAGTGTGCCCCCTAGTGGCAATTTTATTTTTTTACGTTTACCTCTGTATCTTCACAAGTCCTAAACGGATTTTCATGAAATTTGGTATGTAGGCACCTATTAGTGCGATGACGCTATTCTCCCGTTTTCGGATGGATTCGACCTAGTTTGTGACACCCAGTGGCCATTTTTACTGTTTTTGAGTCTGTTTTTTGGCGTCCACCCCTCTATCAACCAAACCGCTCTAAGTATGATTGTGAAAATTGGCATGTATGTTCTTACTATGAAGAGGACGGTTGACGCTGAATTTCCCATGACTTTGATTACTGTGGAGCCTCCTAGTGGCAGTTTTTTTTTGCGCCCATGGCTGTATCTCCCAAACCGTTTGCAGGATCTTTACTAAATTTAACAAGTGTATTTATGTGATGTTGACAACGGACGATGACGACTTTAGGATGATTCTGACTACCGGTATGCCTCTAGTGGCAATTTAAATATTTCACATTGACCTCTGTATTTTCATAGGTCTTCAGGTGTATACTTTGTGTTACTTCGTGACTATGAAGGAAAAGTTCCAAGTAGAAATTTGTTTCTGGCATTCTAATGCTGTGCTAATCTCGTATGTTGGTAAATTTGTTTTTAATTCTATGTTTCTGTGGTGCTTTAAGCAACTGATGCATAGGATGTGCTTGTATTATGAAGATCACTCACATTTTGAAACCTAGCCTATTGAGGAGACAATGACCATGCCTTTCCATTTTGCAAAGTACAACATACTACATATATGCCCTCTACTGGCCACATTATGGTACCAATAAACAACCCTAGAAGGATACTGTATACGGTGCAATTGTGGGCGCATTTCAACGCTCTGCGTTGCTCTTGTTCTGAAAGTAGGCTCATGGGCAGACATTCAGAAAACGATGTTTTAAACGTAAAATGAAACCGAATATTAAATATTTGGACGTATTTTTGGAAACTGTGTTAAACATTTTGTGATGAAGTTATAAAATAACTGAATTATTTTTAAAATAGGTAGCAGTAAACAGTCCTTCTGTCAACATGGCAGTCCTTTGAGATGTATTTGCAGGCTCCTAACTATGCTTATGTATAGTAGGAACTAAATGACAATGCTATTTGAACATCATCTACGGTACCCTAAATAAAGTGGTGACAACTTGTAAATGTGAAAACAAAAAATTCTACGAATGACCTTTGCACAAATGACCTTTGCACAAATGACCTTTGGGTGCTCACCTAACCGCATCGTGCAGATTCCCCAACACCACGTCGCGATACTTATAGTTGAGTGATTTAAGGCAGATCATTATCAACACAAAACTCGTTTTTAAAAACATTGGAGATTTTCAACGTACTTCATGTTCACGTCGTCACTATATCTTGCGTTTCTTACTAATTTGACCAAGGAATTAGCATGCAAGTTCCACTTTAACCGGACTGATGATCAGGGATGTCACCGAAAGTCGCTGAAACACGGTCCTGCTGCTCTGTTGCAATGTGAATTTTGTTTATACTAAAGCGTTAATATCCAAAATAAAATGGCTTCAAAACTGATCCAAATGTAATTTTCTAGCTATCTGATAATTTTTCTCGGCATACATGGGCAAAATTGTACCTTGTTTGGATAGAAACATATGAGAAATAATTTTTGAAAATTTGGTCTTGGATGTCACAGAGGTGACCGTGGGTGTAGAAAATTCATGTTTCAAGGTGAGTAGGAGCTGTTTAGTGAAGAAGATAGTAATATGAGCGAGTAGGGTACATCGCGAGAAATCTTGCGGTACCAAACATGAGGTGCTTACTCCTCATATATCCTTACTCGTGACCAAAAATGGTTATTTTTTCATAATTTTAATACACTTCGTGTTACTACCTTCAAATCAGTATAGATGAAGACGATAGACCTTTCTACCATTCAAACATTAAATATAGTTTTTAGCTATGGTGCATATTCAGTGTACAGGAGATTAAGCGGGCTACCTGTTAGTTTCCAATTTTGCCGCTAGGTGCTCTGGTGGTTTTGGTAGTGCAAAGAATGGCAACCACCAGGTAACAGCTCTGAGAGTCAAATAAATCTCATTTTGCTTCATGTCATCTAATGAAATAAGTTAATAATACTTTTTAAGAAATTCAGCCTTCAAAACCACGGGGAATTATATTCTCAAATCACTAACTTTGTTTAACAATATGTTAGTATGGGAATAAACATTTTTTGTCTGTTTCTTACACGGGTCTGTGTTTCTTACACTCATCTTGTAGAAAACACAAAAGCGACTGAAAGAGACCTCGAGATACATTGATTTCCTAAAGGCGTCTTAGGAGTAGTGTGCAGTAGTGGCGGAACTGTGAGAATTAACAGTGTATTTCATATGAATAGCTTACATGGAATGGATTATAAGATTGCGTGACAAATACAGACTTTTTATGAAACACTCAAATTCTTGGAAGATACAATGACAGAAATGATTCCAAGAGGTGTACTTTCAACACATTTCTAATGAATGTGACGACAGTCTGATACAGAAATAGGTAACATTTAGAATTTTAAAAGCCACTAAAATGAGTCGAAATAAATGCACATAGGTTACGTACCATTTCACATTCTACAGCTAAAATTCATGAAGAAATGCAAGACGATCACATAGTGTTCACCAAACAAGCAGACGTGTGGCCCAAGATTGTGTCACACCAAAGTTTCTACAAATTGGAGCAAAAATAGTGACCAAAATTTTTATTGCCAAATATGGTCAAAATTCACGAAGTGTTTTTTGTGGATAGCCATGCTATATTAAGTTTTCACATACCGTAAGTAAAATTATGTTCTTGTTTACTTTTGTTGATCATATCAAATATCACCGTTCGGCCATGTTGTATTCTAATTTTAAAAAACTTCACCATAACTTAATTTCAGGTGAACGTGATTCCAATTGAAAATGTTATCATTCAGAAAGATCCTTTGGAAATGAGACGCATAAGGAAAATTTAGGCAGCCTCAGGTAGAGGTTAACACACTCTTGTCGGCAAGTTTTGACACTTCAATTATTTTTAGTCATTTCAATCAAAACTTTGTGATGTTTGTTGCATTATACGTTCACACAGCATTTCATCATGGAAAGTAAATTACGAATTCTGAAATGAAAGAAGGATTCATTCCTGCGTCATTCGGTCACTTGCCCATTGATGACATATACATTGTATATGGTATGAAATACTCTGAAATTTTATTTTTTATTTTTTTGAGGATAATAGTTGTTGTAGTAATTTTGAATAGGCTGCTTTTTAACAGAATACATGTTACAGATGCTCTGCTTTTTCCATCTTTTTAAATGAAGTTTTTTTATTTGCCAGCATCCATTGGTGATGCTGTGTCGAAATCAGCAATAAGTTTGTGATAACTTCTTTGGTTTAAGTGAGTTGTTTGGATGTTCAAAGACAATATTCAGTGCTCTATATTGTTCCTGACTAAAACTAAATTTCTTCATAAATTCTTGTACTGTAAAATCCCACCAATTTCAGACACATGTAATTGCCAAAATTGCACTTTTTTCATTTTCAAGGTCTTCCAAAATTGTTGTGAAATGCATTACAATTTTTCAATTATATTTCGTTAGTATGTGTGATGCAGAACTTAGGAATGGCATAATTGTCATTCTGATACTGTATATTATTTTCGAAAAATGACGAAATAAAATTCCACCTACTCCGCCGTATTGTGTCCTGAAGTGGTGAGGTTTTACCGTAATATTTATTGCAAAAATTAAAATTTAAAAAGTTTTTATAAATACACTTCTCTGAAAGAAGATATTGAAAATGCAACACAGTGCATGTCATGAATGATATTTGCACATGGATTTTCATATAATTAACCTAATGATCTTAGAAATTTAGCCAAAATGGAAGCTTTCAGGCTGAACATGAAGTTAAACATTCGTAACTTGGCTTATTGTGGATTAATAAAACTGAAGCAATAACATGAAAAAATAAATCAATTACTGGACTTGCGGATTGAGTTAGCTACATTGCGTCCTCATCTCAAGGACTTCGGTAGGCCACTGAGGTGTCACATGACTCATCATGTGGTCGATAGCACAGTTTGGGATAGGGCGCTAAAGAGTATCCCACCATACCACAGCTTAGTGATCGTGCTACATTTAAAACTAGCTGAAAGCTACCTTTAGGCAATGAAACTACAATCAATATGAAGTTCATAAGAAGGTTGGCCTGACTTAAATGTCTTAATGGTGCAATTACGGCCATTTCCATGCTATCGACTCGACCTACTTTACTAGGGGAGTTTTACGGGCAGTTGTGACCTACTTTTCATTTGGCAGAATTTAGCAGACGACAGAATAAAAATATCGGTGAATCTTCACTGTTTTTGTTCGAAAGATCCTGAAATCTTAATGTCATCGCACAGATAATTCAACTTTAATGTAAATGTCCAGCTTTACATGAACATATCGCGTCAGTGGCCTTCTTATTTGTCAGGCGAAGGCAAACCCCACGTGGGGTTCTTCAGATTTTTGCCGGCTTCGAAATGCTTTTCCTCGAACACTTATTTTTTCATCATCCCTCTACAAATTCCCACGTCAGTAACATACGATTCTCTGCTGAAAAGCATCGCCTGTTGTCTTTGTTGAAGCATTTTCGGGTAGTGCAAAAAACACTCATTGATTCCACTAGGAACGTCATTTAGTGTATTTGCCTCTGACATCTTGTTTGTTTGTCGGGTGTCACGTGACTTTTCGCAAAGAGGCGGAGCTTGCGATAGGTCAAATACGTTTTTCCAAAATTGGTGTGATTTTACAGCTATTAAGCTTATAGTCTTGTGCGGGATAAATTAGGTCAAGCCATTTTGCGAACTGGGATAAATTGAGGTTAGCAGCAGTGAATCTTCTGTTTGAAGGAGTCGATCAACCCCAGTCTGTCGTTATTACGAACTGAAACGAGGCTTCCACCTCATAACATGAACCCAAAGATGGCGCTGCAGTGCACTCAGCTTTTTGTATGTGAACCGACGCTATGTCTTCTAAATAATAATAATTTACAACACAGTATGGCATGGAAGTAAAATTTTATTTTGTTCATTTTTCATAAAAGATCAATAGCACCAAGTAAATCATTTATCATCTGATCTCTTAGACAGTGTTTTGAGAAAGTAGGGGAATTAATACTGCATTCGAAACCTTTGAAAAAATGATCAATTTTAGCAGATATTTTTATCCAACGTACCTGGGATTTAATAAACTTGATGCTGTCTATATTTATCTTGGAGGAAGTAGTGTTGCCTAGTGCAATTATTTTTTTATTTTTTTAATATTCATTTTGAGTCTGTTTCATGACGGTGACTTACTGAGAATTCAGAATAAAATTTGGTCTTGTGTTCCCACTTCAGAATAGCTGAAAAGAGGTTTAATAATTATGAGCACATCATAGTCCAGAAATAATTTATAGAAATTACCTCAGTAACTAGCAGGTACGCGGATATTCTCAGAGACCTTGCATTTTCGCTCAAGTGACATTAAATTGATTTTTATAAATACTCTACACGTGGAGCGTAAGACCAAATTTCTAACCTGTGTCTTTCAAGAGTCGCTTTTCATGAAACATAATCCAGGTGCTTGATCTTTTTATGCTTGTCTAACAGTAAGGAAGTCTGCGTAGCATCATTCAATGGGTTTCAAGTAAGCAATCGCTCAATCATTTTTTCCTCCACTGATTGGCCTCGTGTTTATACTGGCTTCAAGTTTATTTGCTAATTTGCATAAGTCTTCTTGCAGAGCAAGCGGGCGAGGGCGATCGTTTTCTACATCAGAAAGTCTCTCCATTGTTTTTATTAGGTTTTTTGTTCTTGTTATTCAATGAATTTCAAGTATGCATTTTCTCGATGGTTTATTCTATCACTGATTGGCCTAATGTTTGTGTTGGCTTCAAGTCTGTTTATCAATATGCATATATCTTCTTGTGGAGTCAGGATACTTCAGTTTTCTTAATTAAAAAGTCTATTCACTTGTGTCTTTCCTTAGTTTTATTGTATTAGTTGAGGTTGACTGACAACTCTGTCAATTTCCGTAATGTTCTGTCAGCATAAGTTTGGGTTTATGTGCATATGTGATCCCAAAGCTTGGGATGTGACACCCACTATCTAAACCCTCCAGAGCTTTGTTTGAAATCTAGTGGGAAATTTAATGTATTATAATTATTTATTTGATAAATTCCTGCTGGGCGGTTTTAAGACAGCTTCCACGCCTAATTAAAAGTGATTTAAAACTAGTCAGACTCTTGGTCTTGCGTTACAAACAATTATTTCTAAAAAGGGATTGAATCTCCCTTGCGCAATATGCAGTCTCGGAAATTATACACGGAACTGCTAGTTAGTGAGATAATTTCCATAAATTATTTCTGGACTGATGCGCTCCTAATTATATGGATAAACCTTTTTCAACAATTAGATTGTTCCTAACTGAAGATTTTTTACCATAGTCGGATCGCGATGTCAATGACAGGACCACTTGATTTGCGAACAATCATGTTGACTGTGGCACTCTCTGTTGACTATTTCACTTTTCAATAAGACATTCTTTTTCCGTCAGTATTTGGTGAAATGACAACCAATATTGCCTTAACAAAGGTTTGTAGTGGGAATGTGCCAACACCAGTCGATTTTTAACAGTTTTTTCTTCCATGGCAACCCCTGTTGGCTGTTTTAGTCTTCCATAAGAAATTTCTGTTCTGTCAAACCTTGTTGCGGAGATTTGTGGCGGGAATGTGCAAGCTGTAGTTGGTTGATTTTTTAATACATTTAACTGTTGTGGCACCCCCTGTTGGCGGTTGTTTTTGGTCAGAAATTTTTTCTCCGTGAATGTTTGGCGAAAGGACTTGGTGAATTTTGTTGAAAGGACTCTACTTAATTTGCCGAAATATGCAGTGGCATATGGTGTGCCAATGCTCTGGCAACAGTCGCTTTTTGGACGGAGTTGACTACTGTGTTCTACTGACACCCCGTTATTGGAAATGTTAATTTTTGACCTGACTTTCCTTGTCTGTTGATTGTCATTTCGTCTTAACAAATTTGATGAAACTTAACACATGGGTTCGTGTATGGGCTACGCCAGCACCAGATGATTTTCAAATGGATTCCACTACTATGGCACCCTCTGTTGGCCATTTTAGTTTTTGACAAGATGTTGCTTGTCCGTCATTTATAGTCAACACTGCATGACAGAGGTCCATGAAACTCATCGCACTGTCTTCGCTAAGTGGCCAAGTGAACCTGCTGGGGAAAATGGTTAATGTTTTAAAAATTGAGTAATGCATTGTGTAATAAATCAAAGAGGACATGATGTTTTTCTGTGTGGACCTTTGGGTATCAGTAATGAGAACAACCAGCGGAGTGGAGCTAATTTGATTCTACTGCAGTCATGCACGGTTCTACGTTTTTCCGTAATTTAATTTAATCGAAACTCAGACAACGTCTGTGAAGGCCTTATGTTGGATCCCAATTTTGGTAGGTTGTAGGAAATAACACTTCTAGAAATGTTCAGTTTCATTTGTTGTCTTACCCTATCTTCCGTTGATAAAACCTCCACTGGTGTATCTTTATCAACTCGTGTGCCGCACAGTAAGCTAAAGAACGTTATCCATTGTGTGTCACTGGTGGCGCCTTAATATGCGCGTAGTTCCACCAGAGAGCCATGAGCTATTGCTAGGCTGTGCTCACCTTATTTGAACAAAGTGTTTGGTTTCTGTTTAGATGAATGAGTGCAGTACAAAAGTAATTACCAAAACCTTCATTTTTTTCAACTTTCAAATGCTAATTATATTTTTGGAAATGATCTTTTAGTGAAATTTATAAAAAAGAAAGGTAGTGCATTCTTCACAGTGCAACAGTGGTATCACAAACACGATTAAATTTCGTTTTATGCTAATGTTTTAGGTGAAATCTCGAAAACTTTGTTCCAGTTTTCCAAATTAATATTTTGTTTCCATTTTGTGCAACTTTTTGAGTTTTTCCATGAAAATCTTAAAAATCCTATTTTTGATAAGAACAATTTAAAAACGATTCCTAATAGTGTTATAAAGAACAATACGTAAAGTGTGGTACCTGAAAGTTTCATTCAAACCTGACCAGCCATTTCCGAGATGTGGTGTTCTGTTTGGAATGTGGTCAAATTTTTTATTAATTTAATATCAACTCATAAGAGGCATGGAGACTGTATATTTTTAACAAGAGGCACAAGATTGCTTTGCAAATTTTGGTGGAATAGTTTTCCATTTCAGAGAGCCTGTTCACGAAATTACACATTTTGAAACGAAATTACACATTTTGAAGCGAAATTACACATTTTGAAATGAAATTACACCTTTTGAAACAAAATTACACATTTTGAAACGGAGGTGCCAGATGTCTTTGGTGGCAGCTTTCACTTTCTCCATGCTGAGCACTGTTATCAAGAATTTTGTTGAAGGTTAGGGTTCATTCAATCTCAAGGCAATTGCCCTTGTTGACACCAAACTAGATTCATGCTAGAAACAGATGTTTCCTTGGTCAGGCTATGAAAAATGGAAAAGAGGAAACTTTTGACAGTTGTTTATATACAAAGAAACTGAAAAGTTACTGAAAATTACCCTATCTTCCTGATAGAGTACAGAAGGAGAGGGGGGGGG
>NMRA01000026.1:662733-723492 GCA_002633005.1 Phoronis australis
GGTGCGAATCGTGAGTGGCGCGTTCATTTAAACTGTTTTCGAGTACAGATCGTGTATTAGTTATGGGGTAGGTACTTCTTGGATCCTTATAACATCTTCTAACCATGTAATAAGGGTTAACAACGCGTGAGAGAAGGACTTTAACTGTCAATTAAATTCTCTTCACGTCTCATAATCTGAGTAAAGAATGATTTGAAATCTAATTTTGCGAGCTGTAAATTGTCAAAATCAAAAATTAGTTTTTTGACAGAATGGCAGTTCATAGCAACTTTAAGGTAACCAGCACTATGCATTTAGGAATTATTTTCCTTATTTCAGTCTGTTTCACAAAATCTTTGCTGTTCCCAGGTAATCTTTGTTTGCGTGCCAGGCTTTTCAAAACCGGTTTAGAAATAAATGTATCCATACCACACATGGAAATACAACCGAGTGACATGGTGATCAGCTTTTTTCAGAATTTTTCTTCAACCTTTTTAAAACTTGAAAGCTATTGGGTCTAGCCTTTCTTCAGTATTCCAAAATTTTTGGGTTACTGATTGCGTGTGTTCTGAACCTTTTGAAATTGATCAGGGGCACGTTCTGCTGACACAAGAATCTCGTGAGCAACTTGAAAGTTAGTGTGATCACGAGCTTTGCTTCTATTGCAGGGTGATAGATAATGCGAAGACTTGCATGATGTCATATGGGTCAGTGTGGTCAGAAAGTGCCTGTGACTAACCCCTTGTTGCTGCTGATCGCTCATGAATAGAGCTTCCGCACAATAGTTTCAATAGAGCTATTGTGAGTCGGCCACCACATCAGCTGGGGATTACCCCATTGCTGAAGGATAAAACAGTGCTTGCAGAAAACGAGATTATCATACTCACAAATTTAGCCCTTTATTCTTAATTTCATGTATACCATTAAAATTGTCAATCAAAAACATCTCTGTTTGCGTTTGAACGGTGGAATTTGATGCACAACTTCCCGATTCATAAAAATATTGCACACACGAGAATCCTTAAATTAATGCGCATGTGATGCGGTCCCATGCAGTTGACAAAAATGGTCGTTTAAATCTAAAGAAACCTGAAAATTCTATTCTGAAGATATCTAAAACATGTTGCTTTTTGTGTAACAGGGTCAAGAAACAGTTACTAATATTTCGCATTTCATGGAATTGAATGAGAACTATTTTCTTGCCCATTGACAACCGACTGTAGTGCACAGAGGACAAGTGACCATGCAGCGCTCCACTTGGAATGCTAAAAATTCTCACGTGGCAACAGTACAGAAGTGCGCGCGTGCAAGCTTCACGTGTTGGAGAGATTAACTACCGAATTCGCCCTAATAAGCCCCCATGCCCTTATAGGCACCCCCTAGCATTTTCTGACTGCTAAAATAAGCACCCAGTGCATGAACGCTGCCGTAGTTTGCGAAAAATGCCTTACCTACAGTTATAATTGTATAGTAATATCTTCAATTTATCAATAAGAACGTACAGTCCTGAAAAAAATCACTGTGCAAAATTTATTGACCACGAGCCTCGCCGCTATGTCGGTATTAGCCGTAAATATACACTCCAAACTTCCGCCGTGCTTTAAAAAGAACGCTAAAGTTTTGCTGATCTTGCGAGTGAGGGACGTGTTCCATTATGGTCTATGGCCTTTCAGAGTGTACTTGTCAACGGGATTGTGGTATTACAGTATCTTTCCTGAACAGATCTTCTCCATCAGCAGGAATCCAAATTTTCTGTATATGTGAAAACCGCGAATCGAAGACTAATAAAAACTTGACCTTGTTAAAAGCACGTGGCCAAGAAGCGCGCGCTACATAGATTCTGAAGTACCTGTCATCGAATATTAGTCTTCGGGAACTATCTATTCATGAAAGGGGTAGCAATAATTAGCATCGGCAAGAAATCAATACTGGCACTTATTTCTTAAAGTTTCTACTATCGTAAAAACGTTTGCATTATTTTCAGGAGGAATTATTAAAGTAATCGTAGTTGGTGTTTTTAAAGTCAAAATGACAAACTGATAGTGAAAACTTCCGCACCCTTACACCCCTGAATCTCCCGATCGTTACATCACGTTCACTCTGGCAAATGAACTCTGATGATACGTACGCGCTCGTTCACTCACACACGCAGACGAACTTCAAATAAACATCACGTGACAACAACATGTGCGTTTGTCCAGAGATTTTCTCGAGTTGCAGAGTACGATCTAGCACAGATATGGACTTAATATGGAGTAAATCCCGACTCCACGGGAACTGAAAAATGTTAGGGACGCTATTTTGAAAACTTAAGGAGGACTTCAGGTAATTAGTTGAGTAGAAACTTATTTTACTCATGAATTCAAGTTAACCTATTGGCAATGGCGAGGCAGCGACGTATCAGTCGGCGGTTTTCGCACTGGGATTTTCTGAAAAATGCTCATGATTTAACAAATTTTGATAGCAATGCACTGCAATTTTGTAGAAACTCTATCATAGGTTACAGATGCGTCAAAGAGCGTAAATTTGATGAATTCTAGCGTACGATCTCACCTGTTTTGGAGTCCGGGTTTCAACCACTTTGGGCTATAATAAGCGCCGATGTTTGCGTGGCTCGATATTCCCCAGGCCCGATTTTCTATGCCCATAGCCAGCTGTAAGTGATCTTTTTATTCGTCTCTTCATACAACCCACCCCACTAGCTCCAGTTTTCACTCCCCGGGTCGTAAGTCGACAACGTCGTAGATTTTTCAGACTCGAACTGTTAGAGAAAACACCGTACTAATTAACTCAGAGTAAGTTTTCTTCAAAACGCTATTTGTATTTTTAATGGCCAACTTTTGCTTGTGGTTTGTGTTAATTGTGAAAAAGCCGCATAGGCGAAAACAAAATGTTATGGGCGTTTTTTGAGATTTCATCTTGAAATGCTAATTTCTCTTAGTTCTGCCTGAAACATGGTCACAGTCACATGAGAGATTGATATAAAGCTCAAACTCAGATTCTGCAGGATTTTACCTTTCAGAAAATGTATGCATTTACCCAGTTAAATTCTATATTTCTGTTCATATTTGGCTAAATTCTAACACTTGTGGAAAAGGACTTTCACAACTTCAGCTCGCCAGCATAAAAAGTCACTGAAAATAGTCCATTCTGGATGAGAATGCAAACCTCACTAAAACTGACTTATTGTTACCTGGTAGGGTATATTGTAAACACACAATAGCTTGGGGGATGTTTTTTGTGTTGTGACTATTCACATTCTGAATAGAAGTAGATCTAAGTATTGATAAACAAGATAATTATCCCAACCAAAATCTCTGAGCACCTGCCCAGTATGTTACGTTTTTGTGAGTGCATTATTTCTGCAGTACAGGCACCGGTTAAGGGTGTCCAAACTAAGCAGAAAAGTATGATAAAATCTCCACCTCATCGTCAATAGGCCTACACGTGAGGTCTTGCAAAACTTCGGTGAATCATCACTGTGCAGTAACAGATTGGCACTATGACCCCATGGGGATTGGGACAAACATCCACCATTTTCCTGCACTTGCAAAAGGTGTGTTTTGTTAACACCGAGTACTTGTACGATATTTGTAGGACGTCGAGCTACAATACCTGTGGACGTTATTGGGTAATGACAGCTTGATCGTTGACTGTGCCTGCAGTGATGTGCTGGTAGCCCTTGTTACATCTAATCACCTTGACTTTGGTTATGTACTTGATGGATTGCTTAATGTGGCGCCCTCTGTCAGGTGAGTTGAGAATTGGTGTCAAGACAAGTTGTCAAAATTTGGAGACCCATGTTGTAAACATCTTCTTAAAACGAGATGAGGATTGTTTTGGAGAAATGGTTTGAATTTCTCCAATGACACGTGGCCGGCCTGACCTGAGTTCTATTCACATTTCAGTCTCATAGTGGAGGTGGCTTAAGTCATCAAAAGAGTGACTCTATTCACTACGTCACATAGTGAGAGTACGTAATTACTGTTTCTTGTCTAAATAGATTTGAAAGTGTCCTGGCCGTACTTTTCCATTGTCTTTTTGGAACATGAAAACCATAAAATTTGTATAATAGTAAAAATTGCAGTGTGTGCCTGGCCGTACTTTTCCATTGTCTTTTTGGAACATGAAAACCATAAAATTTGTATAATAGTAAAAATTGCACTATGTGGGTTGTTGAATTTTCAAAACTGGTGAAGCAATAGCGATTTTGTGAACAAAAACCCAAGTCTTGAAATATTCATTGGAATGTTAAGATGCTTGAGCATGACTTATCAGCTAAATATACCGAATCTCTAACTCCAATGGAAGCCGGGCCTGAAAGAATTTGGCTAAAACCTGGTTATGGTGATGTAATCTCACTTAAAGGGCAAAGCCTTGTTGACGACATGACCTTTAGGTAAATCGAAGGTTTGGGAGAGGGACTGGGGAATGTTTGGAAAGTTCGAGGGACTGGGGAGGGACTAGGGGTAATCGAGTTATAGGTGGAAACATTCTAACATTATGACATGGTATTTTAGGATTCTATTGTGTGAAAAAGATTGGAATTCAAAACTGGACTGTGGTTTGTGTTCACAATTTCAATGCCCCTCTCATTTCAAGATACCGAAATACTTTTTTGTCATCTCAGTACATTGGTTGTGTAAAACACTGATCGACATTAAATTTGCTGAATTCTTGTTTTTCTTCCATGATTTTTATTTTTTTTTAATTTTTTAGAATATTGAAACTAGGCAAGATTTCACAAAATTTCGAAATTTTTCCAAAACTCATCGGAGTCATTGATTGGTAACCTTTCAGATTTGTCTGGAGACGCTGATTAATTTTTTTCCGCCATTAATGTTACAGTTTACAAGACGACACAGTTTTGTTTAGTTTTTTGCGCCCAGATTAAAGAACATCAATTTTAGTAAAACATACAAAAAACTGGTTGAATTTGAATTTTAATCATATGTGCCAAACTCTGATTCATCAACTTTAACAAAAGTATTTTGTAATGCTGAGCAATATTTCAAGACACGCTTCTTCTGGTCAAGTGAAATTATTAAAATTTGATTTTTAATTCATTTTGTCAACCGCTTCGTTCTACAAAATTTTGAAAATGATCCGCATTCTTCTCATTCTTGTTTATATAATTTAGGTAGCTCAGACCTTTAGAAAACCTCAGGGGTAATTTGTTAGCAAAAGTCAATTTACAGATTGATGAATACAGTGAGAAATTAGCTGCTTTCAATATCTCAATCAAATTCATCATTTGGACGTGTTTTCTCTTCATTTCTAGGAAACTGAACGGTGTCATTAATGGCGTGACTCAGCTCATGTGCCTACAAGTACAGATGCAGTTGAAATCAACAAAAAGTTACAAATGCCCTTATTCACTCAGGTAAAATACACACCTCTCTCTCCTGCCATCTTCAAGTTTTCAATAACACTGACGTTGCTAGAATGAAGTTCTTTCTTGTGCAGACCGAAATTCAATGTCTTCATGAACTTTTCTTGGCTACACTTACTAGTCTTACTCAATCTACTGTTGCCATGGCGTCACACACCGCCAATCTGATGCAACAGTAATTTGAGAATGGCAGATGACAAAGCGGCCAAAGATGACCATGGGTACATTGAATTTTCGTCTGTGCCAAAAAAACTCCATTCTCTTTGTGTGCGTAAAATTCAAGCCAAAGCATTCAGACAAAATTACCCAGAATTCCCCGTCGTTAGACGACTGAGCTGAAGCTCAATTCATTGTCAGTGTTGTCTCCCTTGATGACTGAGAATGAAGGGAAGTAACAGGAAAGTTAGTAAGATGGCAAAGTCATTTGTTACTAAAATTTGTTGCCATTACAGCCATTGCCATCCAATTTTCTTTTTAGCAGAATTTGCCATCGCGACAGTGGATACTATATGTTGTCTGATTACTTTTGTCTTGTACTGTATGTTGTCTGATTACTTTTGTCTTGTACTGTATCAGATGGATGAAACTCGTCATCTCGCAGTGTATGAAAATGTCACAACTCTGTGTTATGGTTTTACGTGGGTATATTCTAGAGATCTACAAGATACATCTATTCACTATGCTGTCTAACTCTCAACTGAAAACTTGTTTGTCAGAACTAAAGATCATATGCTCATGAGTCATAATCAGATTTCAGAGAATTGTTTTGCACATCTTACGCAATCTATGATTCTAGATACCAGTGCCATATAAGGTTATGTTTTGAACTCTGCAACTCTAGTGAAAACCACGAACATAATACGTAGGTAATCGCAAAAAATGTTCACTTATTTGGCACAAAAATAATTCTCTCATGCTGGATTCAACTCTCCTCTTTTATGGAGGTAGAAAAACAGATTGCTTGATTGACGTAGTTTGTAATGATGTGGGTCTGCTAACAAACCTCTGAACTGAAAGGGACAAGGTAGAATGATTTATCACGCCTCATTCGCCTTTTCAAATTTACGTATTGATGTCTGCGTTGCAACAGTGAAACTTCATGGGCCTCATTATGACAAATGGCAAACTGATCTCAATGCAAAATAGGGTTAACGTAAAATAGTAATTAATATGGTAGAAATGTACAACAGTGGGGTAAGCATTGTGTGCAAATACTACAGACTCAAAGAAAGTGCTGTAGTAATCCATTATTATGGGTGTGAAGAAAAATGTCCAAATTTGGCTAACTTTGGAACTCCATCTTAGAAATGGCTGATCGAATTCATGTGAAGCTTTCTGGAACTATGCTTTATGTATGACGTTTTTCTTTCAAACCACCGCGCTGATAATTCAGTTTTCGATTATTTGGTTCTGAATATATTTAAGACATTGCTCTTTACCGCAAAAAATCTGAGAATTATCCCACTGGCCATTGTTTGTAAACCTTCATTCTGTGACACTCATGGAAAATATTATATAGTACGACCATCGTCTATGGAAGATATGTTCCAGGCACTAAGGACATTAATTATGAGGCGTAAGTAAAGATAAATCATGCAGCAAAACATGTCTTGTACGAGACGAGGAGAAATGCAAGCTTAGGTGAAATGGCATTACCGGATATTTAATCTAGCTTTGTCACCAAATGAATAAGCACTGTCATATTAATGATTATATTTGCTTCGACTGCTAATCCTATCGTGTGTGTGTATGTGTGTGTGTACAGTTGGATATGAAAGTAATCAGTTAAGCATTGTAGGATAGGTTTATTTCATGTAACAGGCCTCCGGCCCACATTACAATATATAACACAAAGAGAGTACAATAATTTTTCAAGTCTAGATTAATTCATATCAAGGAACTCATTTCGGCGTTTCTCCGCATTAATTAAATATCGAGCAACTTTTCTCGGAACATTTAAGTCATGAGTCTGTAGAAAATTTCTGAATATTGTATCTTCCACCTTATCGTACCTTGGTAAAAACCGCACTCGTAAATCCAAATATAAATTGCATTCGAGAAGAAAGTGGAATTCTGTTTCCACTTTCCCACTGTCACAGCAAGACATAATCTGTCTCTGTCTAATCCACTGAACCTTCCCTGAATAATCATTAATGAATGTGCGGAGCATCTAAACCTTGCAAGGGCTATTCTATGAAGTCTATTTTCTAAACATGTTACGTATTTTTCTACTACGAAGTTACATTTAATTGTTTTGTAAACATCTAAAGATTGAGAAAAAATATTGTTTCTCCAATCCTGAATGTCATCGTTGTTTAAATTCACGTATAAATGAGGCAGCATCGCCCACACCAAACAACTCCAAAACCATAAGCAAATAACAATCGTTTAACATTTAGGGCCCAGCAAGACTTATAATAAGCCATAAATAGTGCATGGTATACCATCTCCGTATTCTCTCAAAACAGTTGTGATCTCAGATCTCAACGTCTGCATTGAAACCTCACGTGTGTCTGATCGTTGCTCTTCTAGTGCTAAATCATATTTCATTATGTCACCACTGTCTCGAGAAGTGGTTCATTAAACGCTTTTATTAATATGTAACGGGAGTTAATACTGAATGTAAAACTGCATGTTCCTAGCATCGCATTTCTCTTCAACTTTTACTCATGCCTGTGCACTCCGCTTCTTGCAAATTGATGAGAGACTGACCGGAATCCTAAGTCCTCACCATGTGACTTAGTGAGGTCGTTTCCCACAAAGTGACATCATTGAAATATGCGTGTCCCAAGATAACAATAAAGTGTTTTGTGGATTAGTGTTCAATGCCACCTGTAACACTTCGCACTGTGTCTTGAAGGGAGATATTTATGATGGTAGGACATTACAGGGTCTTTGTGAACTGCTTGTCATCATTATGCTGGTATTGATGCCATTACAGGGTGGGTTCATTTTGGGCTGGGGGGTAACTAGTCTGTATTGTAACTTAGATTTTTGTGTAGGGTTGTAAATCCTGGATGTCATGCACACACACAATGGGCCTTTTGTTAGAAATTGGCATTCATGGTCAATGAAAGCAGGTCTGCGTTAATGTCTTGTAGGACATCCAGGAACATTAATTTAAAGCCAATTACCAGAAAAACTAAGCAGTGTCAACCAGTTAAAGTTTACATATTCGTAATGAAGAAAGACCAGAGATTATCAATAATTATTAAAACACTTAATACTTATGTGTCATTGATATAATAAGCACTCATTTTAATTCAAATTTTCATTCTTAACGAAGTTACATTAATAGTGCAAATACTCGTTAGCTGATTTTAATAACTTGGCAATATCTCTCAATAACAATGTTTGGAATTTTCAATTGCTCATTTTGTTTGTTTCTAAGCCAATGTAACTCGCAAAATGTTAGGTATTTTTGTAAAAAAAACAGCGGCTGTATTTGTCTACGGCACAGTACAATAAAGCTAGGACTTAAAATATCCTAGCAGCATTTTTGAGATTGACAAATAAATATTAAAATTGGAAAGTTTTGGTGAAATCCACCAAGCCGTCTTTGTGCACTCGTGTTCCTAAGTTCAAGTTAAATCGATTTGGGATACGCTGAAAGCCTCGTTTTTTATTTCATTGGATTCGTAAGCAGAGACTCCCTGGTATGTACAGCCAATAAGATCTTCAACTCATAAAAAATTCTAATGCAGTCACACTCGCATAAATTAATTATGTCAGAACCTGTAACAGAAAACTGACGTTTTTATTATTCATAGATCGTCTGTCAGTTGTCTGTCTAGATACTGGATCTGGTTGACATCGACACCAACTAAAACATTTTGAGCCAGCAAAATTCTGGGGTAGCTGATGACTTTAAAGCGAGTCTGCTACTGGGGAGTTTAATTTATTCGCTGGGAAAATTTGCACCAATCAGTGGTAGGCTCTAATATCGCTTTCCCATTGGGGTAACTTTGGTTTACCGAAGCTTCACGAAAGTTCGCTTACCTTTCCAACTAGACAGTGATATTGACGTTATCACTAAGATACCAGCCGACGCAGTTCATTTGTACTCTCTAAAATGAAAATTGAGTAGTCGGTTCAAGGCTAACTTAAAATTGTTCTCCTCCCATTTACGAGACAGTGTTTATGAAAACGATCATTGTCGTTCTTCGTCAGATATGCTTTCTTTTATTTATTTATATCCGTCTATTGAGAGCACATCGGCTACACCACTACAACAAAGAACACGTTTTGCGAGTTTCACGTGATTGTATATCGTTGCGACGAGCTCTTCCAATAACTTTGGCGAAGTTACTCTCTGACCTTTCCCACTACACTGAAGTTTTGGTGACTACCGAAGCTTCGCTTTTAAATCCTACCATTTTCTGCGAAGTTTCGCTTGCAGATTAATTATCAGAGTTAACCTTTCCCACTTACCGCAACTTCGGGAAATGCGGCAAAGTTTCGCCTCTAGGGGGAAAGCGAATTAAAATACTTCAATAAATCTCATAAGTTTTGTGATACATTCAGGCCACTTGATGCCAGTTCTACTTCATTTGTAATCAGAGTCTTCAGTCATTGTCGTGCCAAGATGTTGTGCAGTGTGGTAGGGAAATATCTCTTTCACCAGTATCAATTGATTTTGTTCGAATTTCTCCATACCCATCAGCACAAAAGACATAAATTCAATGGAAAAATCACGGTATTATCTTAAACAGGTATAGAGGTGAACTGCTGGCATAATGGCACATGTTCAAAGTCAAAACTTTATGATAACGAAAATAGTGGATGAGAAATGAAGAACTGTCAGATCCATTATGTTTATATTGCCCTATCCTACCGAAATCTAATTGATCTCACGACCACTGATGTTTGTGAAGTGGATCAAAGGTAAAAATAAGTACGGTAGTGGTTATCTGACCAAAGTTTCGCGAAAGGAGATGAAAACAATTCGAATGATGTAAACTTTTAATGTGTATCAGTTGTTTTTATTGACTTCTGTGCACTTCATGTGTTCTGTCTAAGAAAAATTAAATGCTAATGTGATATTTAATGCCTTACAGAAACAATGGTTGACTTTAAAAAGGGCTTTGATGTAATGCTCGACCCTCAGAGCATAGGTACAGCCACTTATTCTTTTCAACATAGAACAGTAACGTTAGATATCGCAAAGTAATGAAAATTTGGTAATGGCTACAGTAATTTGCATAAAAAACACATAGGACATTTTTTGGCTTGTCAACGTCAGTTTTCATTTTTACCACCAAATTTCCTTTACAGAAACGCAATTAAGAATTTGATACCCGGGCAGGGGGGGGGGGGGNGGGGGGGGGGGGGGGGGTTTGCACAGGAGGTCATTTTCTGACTCATCTTAAAGTTTTCTCATCACATTTGTGAGTGAGTGTCTGTTGATTTGATGGAACTCACCTCTTGGACTTGTTTTTTACCATGATTGCAGAACGTTAGTTCAGATATCATCAGGCTTGCCTCAGATTGCAGTAACCGACCCCCTCTATGGTTGGTACATGGGAATAGGATTGGTCTTGTAATGGAACTTTACTGTTATTTGTTACAGGAGTCCTCGTCACCCGTACATTAGCCTGCTCACATACAGGCCGGACTGTTGGGCTGTATTACTGGATAACATAGTCACTCTCTGTTTTCACCACGACCCCAGGTACACCTTGTTAACTTGTAGGTGTAGTTTTCAAAATAAGGTAGGCAAACTTTGGCACCACTTTGTCAAACTCTACCAGACAAGTCTTAATGGCACACTTCTTGCAAGAATCACCTCTAGGAGGAGCTTCTGTCACATTTTAATGTCATCATGAGGTGGAGCTTCTGTCACATTAAAATGTGACAGAAGCTCCACCTAGAGGTGATTCTTGCAAGAAGTGTGCCATTAAGACTTGTCTGGTAGAGTTTGACAAAGTGGTGCCAAAGTTTACCTAGCTCCACCTCGTGGGGTGTCTGGGTTAAGTTTAAAGGCTAAAACACCAGTGTTTCTGCTATGACTATTGCTAGTAATAGCAGTGGTTGCAAGGGTCACTTTTCTGGCAGTTGGAGTTACCCCAAAACTGCTGGCATTGTATAGCAATTTTGTAGCCAGATTGCTTACTTCAAATTATACGCATATACATAGGGGAAAGAGCACCCTGTGGTACTTGTAGCAGTATTCGTCTTATTGCAGGAAGTGAATATGCTTTTACGCCACCTTTAAAAGCGGTGAGAAAACTAAGCAAATTTAGACTGGCAAAAATTATTTACGTGGTTAATGCCTTAATACTAAGTCTGTTTAGAATGTTATAATTGTTTATTCGCCACTGAAAAACTTGTAGCACTTTTGCCGTTTATGTGAACACTAGAGACGAATTCGATGTTGCTCCTAACGTCACTTTTCTAGTCAAAATACATGGCAGATACTTCGCAGATTTGTAATAATTAACTGGGAGCAAAAATGAGAGATTTTGACGCACTTGAGGCAGAATTAAAGGAATGTTGCTTTGAAGTGATGTTGTAGTTGCATTTGGCTGTGAACTTTATGAAAGGTATGCATCGTCCGAAAAACCACTACAATTTAGAAGTTGTCGATTACAAACTGCTCGTGTCCCTTGAGTTAAGCACAGATTTTTTAAATTTATTTACTAGAAGTGTGCCATGCAATTGGTCAATTTTAATAGACTTGGTAATTCATAAAATCATGGAAAATGGCCGCCATGCACATGTTGTAAACATATCCCCTTTAAATGAGATAAGGATCGATTCGGAGAAATCTCTTGAATTTGTCCAATGTTGCCAGGTCAGCTTGGCCTGTTCTAACCACATTCCAGTGTCAATATAGGGGGCTAGTCATAAATAGAGTGACTGTTTTCACTTAGACACAGGGATTTTGACAGCAATGACCCAACCCTTGAGCTGTTCATTGGAAAGTGGTTTCCAACATGGCTCATCAGGTAATGATACACATCACTGACTCAAAATAGAAGCTGTACCAGAAAGAATGTGGAAAAAGCTGGTGATGATGGATATGTTCAGTTTAAAGGGCATGTGAATGGTGTGTGTGTTCCCACCCCCCTCATAATTCCTGAATTTCGGACGGCTAATATTAACTATGTTTAGAATTCGTTACAAATTAGCTCTGACCTTTGGCTTGAGCAAAAAAATCAAATTTTCACTATCCCAAACTAGAACGTGTTTACCGTTTAGTCATATTTTACTCGTACCATTTTCGAGGTTACTACGAACAGTTGTTCGAGCTATCTAATTTCCAGCTTGGTTTTGATTTAAGTAAAGTTTAAGTGTTATCGAATAAGAGCAGTGGTTGAGTACTCACCTAGATTTTTCCTCTGGTGTGAAAGCTCAAATTTCACTGCCAGCTCAAACTCCGTTCAACTGAAAATTCTTGACGTAGGTTGGGATTCAAACGACTGACAAGTGCAAGTAGGCAGCACCAGTTATAAATCTTGCATATTCTCCTAGGAGTTCAAGGAGACAAAAGCATTTTGAAGTCTTTGTACTAATTCGGTCGATCTCTTCAGATTAGAACAGAAATACCTACTGAAGCCTCAATGTTGTTACAATGAAGTCCACTGTCGTCACATTAACTGGGTTATCTATTTACATTAGAAACTTGATCAGCTTCACGACACCATGTACTTCTTCAACGCAATTTGTGCAAGAATCGCGACCATCATCAATGCTCAAAACTTATCCGAATTCTTTTTCATATGGAGCAGAGAAATTACTCCATTGACGATGACTTTACTGCTGGCTGAAATAAATTGCATTGTGGTGTACTAAAACTTTTTTTTTCCATTGTGTTAGGCTTCTAAAATTGAACTCCTGGTAAGAAGTATTTTCCCCCCAAAGATCCTACCTTAAGATTTATCCAAAAAATGATTTAGTGTTTTCAGTTGAGAGGTGTTCACCTCAACGAAAACCAGTGGCATCTGGTGTTGACTGAATAAACTAGATATATCAATAATGCTTTTATATATTTACAAGATATTTTTAAAAGCATCTATGAACCGATCTGTAGTATAAGTCAGAGTGCTGCGGAGCTCTTTCCTCTGATTGACAGACTAGCCTTGGCTTTTTTGAAACAAAACAGTCTTATCATCATCACAGTTCCACGAATCTATTTAATGGTTGACCGATTTTAGTCATTAATATTAAGTGAAAAGCTGTAGTCTTTCACAGCTGCTGGTCTAAAGAACAATATTTTACCGTTGAATAGACTCTACTCAAAAAAGTGTTTATATGGTTTTTCTCCTTTATTTCAAAAATAGAATATGGCCACAAGTTATTCTTTCACGTGTTCCGTAGCAAATTCTTTATAAAGGCAAAGTTTGTTAAAACTTGCTCATTACTACAAGTCATCGGATAAAGAACCACTATCACAGCATCAGTTTCAGCCAAAGTAACATTTTTTTGAAAAGACGCACAAAGGCACGTAAGCAAGGTTTGAAATGTCGTGATTTGCCAAGCGATGAGTAAATTAATTCTACGTCATTGTCGTATTTTTGCTTGTCTCTGGTGGAGTTTCAGTTTTGAATAGTAAGTGAGCAACTACTCAACTTTTCAAAAACTAGACCACTGAGAACCAAATAGAGGGTATGTCTTTGAAGGCTCACTTTCACATGACAGAAACATTGAACCACTGCTTCTAAATTACCCATTTGTCATTCTTGTCCTTGGTCGGACTTTTTCTTGAAACCAAATACTTTCATGGTACTTAGAACAAAAGTTCAATCCACATTTTCCACGAAATTTATTTGAAAACTGCTATCAAAGACCGGTGACTTTTCCATTTCACTTGACTGTTTGTAGGATTCAGCAGCACAGTATAGAGATTGTGGCACCTTTTGTGAAGTACGTCTTTTTTGATCCATCCAACACGTTCTGTCCCCTGAAGTTGCACCTAGTACACGCAGTCATGTCTACACCTGTATCGCATGCAGTAGTTGACCTCTTGACGCCACTTATGCCAGGACTTCAGGTATGTTTATGGTGAAAAATATGCAATAATAAAAATTCTACGATTTGCTGTTTCTGGATTTCTCAAAAGCTTTTGACAATGTTAAAAATACTTTTACCAAGTGTTGCTTGATGATGCTTTGTGATATGCTGAAAACAATAAAAAAGCTG
Organism: Phoronis australis; assembly: GCA_002633005.1. Taxonomy (NCBI): domain Eukaryota; kingdom Metazoa; phylum Phoronida; family Phoronidae; genus Phoronis; species Phoronis australis. The sequence continues at coordinate 677,246 of NMRA01000026.1, forward strand.
TTAGTAGGTACTTTTGATGAGAATTTCGACGAAATGAAATTCCACTTTTCCACCATACTGTGTCGTAAAGTGAACAATTTTTACCAAATGCAAAATGGATGGAATTCACAGAACCTAACTTTATTTGCATAACTGCAGATTTTCAAACAGAGTTTGTGTATTCCAGTTGCAGACTGATACCATTGATAATTCTTATCTTGTAATTGAGAATTATAGGTCATACGTTATTTTTCATTAACAGGACTTTCATTTTTTCAATCATGAAAAAAGAAATGAAAATATAAGTTTTGCCGTCGATAATAATGTGCGTCATTTCAATGGAGGCACGTGTCCTCAGCCGTACAACTTGTGTACAGTGATGTAAAATTGTGCGCATGACTGGTTCAGTGAAAAATGAACTCTATGCAGATGTGTGTATCTGTGTCGTAAGAATCAATAAAAATGGAACATTATGCAAACAAATGCATGTCAACATGGTCAAAGAAGTGGAAACTTAAATCAATAAAAATTTAACATGACGCTGGCTGTATCTTCTTCTGTGGTTGTAGTCTGGTGACGTTTACGTCACTATGACCAGTCTCAGGTGCCAGTTGGTAAAGTCTGGCTGCAGTGGTTGCGGCTATAATCATCAGGACCCAGTTGCATAAAAGTTATACGCCGTATAGCAGCAATGACGTTGCATTATCACCCGTCACATTGTTATTGTTGAGCAATGCACCTGACACCATGCAACAATCAAACTCATCCAGTGTATAACTTTTGAAGCTTTATGCAACTCAGCCCAGAAAATGGATTGATTCCAGCCAGGATGTGTTTCATGAAGTCAGAGTGGCTTGAGACTCGAGACAGAAATTTGGTCTCTCGCTTGCTCCACATTATTATGTCTGTAAAACAATTTAAATTTACTTTAACAGAAGAATAGTATCTGAGAATATATCCATGATTATTGAGTAAATTTGCAAATTTTATCCAGGCAGACTGGTATGGTAATAAAAACATGACTGGTCCATGACTGGTCCATGACTGGTCCATGACTGGTCCATGACTGGTCCATGACTGGTCCATGACTATGCTGTGTATTAGCCTTTGGCTAAAGCATTTTTATATTGTATTTTATTGTCTATAAATAATTAAAATTTTATAAATTATTATTTTTATTATTAGTATTGTCATTGTTATTATTTATTATTTATTCAATAATTTTGAAGGACATTAGTCTTAAGTCACTTTTCTTGAAACACACCCCTGGACATATTGGCACAGCATTCTGCACTACAGTAGTACCTACCACTGGTGTACAACTATTGTAGTGTCCCCCTTTGTTGGCTATACCTCATTCTCTTCACCTCGATTAAGGCTATGTGTAACTAAGTCACTTGATCTACAGCTTGAATTGAACATTGAGGATGGATACTTACAAGCACATGGGTGGTTAACCTGAGAGCCAGATGGTTGCGCCAACTGCTCATGACTTTGGAAACTTGAAACTCAAATTTCAACACTGCGGTCTGTTTTTAATGCACTCCGTTGAGATAACAGAATACGATATTCACGATGACCGCAACTGCACTACCATTAGAAATTGATCTTGTTTCCAACATTTGAAGTCCTGCATTACTGTTCTGAATATCATTTCAGTAATTAAAACAAATTATGAGTAAGCACTCGTCCAAGCATTGAGTATGTTATGGAAAAATTTTACAAGCTGTGGTGAGCTGTGGCCGCCTAACTGAAAATTCTCTCAAGTAGAGGGTTGGTGCTTTATCTGAGAATTTCAAAAGGAGGGATTTGGCTGTTACGTGACAATGGCCGACAAGTGAAGGACATGTCACACCAAGTTAATGCTTTTCCATGCCCATGTTCTCCACCACAGCTACCATTAGCTAGTGTTATGAAAAGTATATTATCACCATTCAGATCAATGAAACACTTTGAAAATGAAAACAAAAATCAATTTTGGCAACTTTTTGTCCGAAATTGGTGAGATTTTGCCATTTTCTTCTTAAAGCTAAATGCATGTTTGACAGGCGTGCATTGTTTACAAGCACATTAAAGTCGTGTCCCGCACAATGAAAAAAGTGTAAAGTCTGTGGTAAAATTGATTTCAGGCAATCGTAAGTTCTATGTAATGGCATTTGCCTTTTACTTGCACTTACTTGTTAAAGCCTAACTTCAACGGAATTTTGTTATTTTAGATATATTGGGCTAACCAGATAGTCCTAGCAAAGCCTTAGTAAAATAAAAAAATGCGAGTTCAATCACGCAAATGTAAGTCCGTCAAATGATAAATGAAGTTACCTTTTTGTGCCATGTTGCGTCACCGCAAGATCCCAGCACAAACAACAAAAGGCCGATAACAGTTGCATTGATTAGGGGTCTGAATAGAACCCCATTGCGTGTGGGTGCTTTTCGCAGCTGTTTGAATTAAAAGGTGATTCTCGTGGTGACGTAGACAAAAGCAAGCCAGTACGCCTAACTGTTCGTTACATTTGACAATTTATGGCACTAGTGGGCTCAGAGCGATGCTCTTAACTGTAGGATACAAATTTACGTGATTGACTGTTCAAGATAGTAGAATCCTAGAACAATGTCCATATTTGGCTCACTTTGGAATATCATATCTCAGAGAATGGCTGAAACTTTTAAATTGTGCACTGTTCTCCAAAATTCTGTGAAAAATTTGAGGACTTTTATGACTTTTGTGGAAAAAATATAAAGTTGCATGAAACGAAAAGGAATTGACATTTTAGAAACTGCAACAACATTTTCGAGATCTCACCTTGAGCATTTATATCAAAAGATTTTAATCGTGTTATTGATACCGTTGTTTTACAAAAGACACGGTCATGTGAACCAATTGAGGACAGACTGTTAAAAAGTCAAAAATCAAATTCTACAGATATTCTACTTTCAGAAAACATATACTTTTACTGAGTTAAGATCGGTAATTTTGTAGAATATACTTGGCTACGCAGGCCTATCATTAAGGTAACACGACATAAGTGTAATACTTTTTAAGTATCAACTGAAGATTATAATAAATAGCCGAAACCATGAGCAATCATGGTTATTACCGCGTACATAAAAGCTGAGGACATTTTGCCAAAGCAAGAGAGCAATAAATTTAAATGCCAGACATGCTAAGCCGAACCCGCCATAATGTGTTGTATGCTGTTAGGTAGACAAATTTAATTTGAGTAACTATGATTGATTACCCTAAGGTCTGATTGATCAGCATCCTGAAAAAGAAAGAATAACTTGTCCGTCATATTGTGTATTCAGTTGGTGAGGTTCTCTTTTTTTCTTTTAGGTATCTGTTGGTCATTTCACTGATACACTTTGCATCATCGAAACTCTAGCAAAGGGTGTTTTGAAGTTGTACTTAGCACAGAGAGACTGCAGACAGCGTCGAGGCCAGCTGCACACGCTCTCGTACCATCTGTTACTTCTAGCCGTAAAGATGGCCAAAGACGAAACGGATAATATTGGCCCACTGCGTCTCTTGCTCGAAATAGCTCATAGTTGTCCTGAAGTGAGTATGGCTGCTTCCAACTACCAACAGGTGGCATTATCTATGATGAAATGTGTCTCGTATGTGAACACTGGACTTCCCAAAATGATTCGTTTTGCATGAAATAAAATGCAAAAGAATGAAATGTGAGGCACTGAGATTTAATCTAATTTCAAGTGCTGATTTTTTTATGGTATCAAAAATTATAGAAGTGCTCTGAGAAAACTATTCCTAAATCTCAATTTATAAAAATGGCGACATTATTGTCAGTCAGCGTGTAAGCCGCCTAATCTTCACCCAGCCGTAGTTACCATAACAACACTTCTCATGATGCATTGCACTTGTGGTAACTATCTGTAAATGGTCGATGTTCCTAATGTTATTGTTTCACTCTTGCAGGTTCTGCCATGTGATGATGCTGTTCTCCCTCTAGCCATCTTGTCCAAGTCTAGTCTTGCAAGTCATGGGTTCCACATAATTTCCCTTCGTAAGTTAACTGCGTGGGGAGTTGAACAGGATTCTGCCTCTGTTTGTAACTCTGTGCTTGTCACACTGAACTCGTTCTCAGGAGATCCGAGTTTGTCCAAAATTCTCTATGAAGCGGTGCGAGGATGGATGGCAAAGGGAAATTTGGGCATGCATGTCTTTATTGCTGCACCGCCCATGAGGTGATACCCAAGAGTTCGGATACTTTGAGCATAGATCGACTAAATTTTGATAATCTGGTTATCTTTAATTTCCCCTTTGAAATATTTCCCCTCGGTATGAATACAATCATCACACCGTTTTCCTCCACAACTACGCGCATTTCTGATACTCTTCTCACCTGATGTCCCTAAGTAACTGCGACAATTGCCTTTGAAACTCTTTTGTACATTCAAAATTTTAACCCGCCTTCAGTCTAAACTTAAGGTTGGGGAATATCGGGAAAAAGTCACAGGAGGCGAGGTTTGATGACTACAATACTGTAAATAAGGTGTGGAATGACGATAGTATACGTAGAATCCAAGAACTCCTGGACAATGTGCGATGTGTGAGCAGGCGCATTGTCATGAAGAAGACCCCAGTCATTGTTTTCCCATTGTTCTGGTCATTTGCGGCAAATACTCTCCCCGCTAAATCGTTTAAAAAAATTGCACCAAAACTCCCCATTAATATTAATTGTCCCTTGAGGAACAAATTCCTTCTTAACAATGCACAGTATATTGAAAAAAAAATCAACATGGACACCAAATTGCTTCAAACTTGGAATTAAGTGACTTATGTTGTGCAGAATTGTGGCCATTGTTGTTTAGTCTTGGGGGTCATAGTCAAAAATCCATGATCCATCACCAGCAATAATCTTAAAAACAAAGTCTGGGTCAGCTCTGACTTGTTTTTAGAGATCCTGGCAAGTCACACTGTGGCAAGTTTTCTTTGCTGGGCAATTGCAAATTTGGCAAAAATGTGCCTTATGTTCAATTTGTGTGACAAAATGCACTCTTGTAAGACATTCCTAATGAAACTGCAAATGCTGTGAGTGGTTCTTCGGCGTTCTTCTAGGATAATCATGTGCACTTTCTCAACAGTCTGTGGTCTTTGTCTCGCACAGTCCTCAGCATTGTCAACAAAAGCTTGACCCTCCTTGAAACGCCAACGCCCTGGTATTGGAACATGGCATATGATTCCTAACTTCCTGGAAATGTTGATATGTTGCAGCTGTGATGTTGCCATGCTGTGCTTAACTTGTTTTTATCCTCTCTAAAATTCAATCTTTTGTCCCAATGTTAAAGCAAAAATGTGATGTACGTTCGTTGCCCCTGCTAATAGACCATTGCAGAATTACTGATTACGGCATAGCTACTTTTTACCTAAACATTCATGAAGTTCAGCGATGCATGTGTGCTAAATGATTTACCATACTCACACACGCACACACACGCACATACACGCGTGCACACACACACACACACACACGAATTCGCGAAGAGCGACACTTGAGACTGCCAGACCACAAATTTCTCATGTTACTTCACAATATCCAAACTACCAACTGGGTAGCACCTTGCTCTGTGGCAAGGTCTCCAATGTTTATTCAGTTCTCCCTCGGTTCTGGCCATAAATAGATTCAGAGCGCTCGAGAACATAGCGATAACCACTTTGGTGTGACGGGACCTTTAGGTATCATCAAAATTGTACAAAACTTGTGCCCAGGGCAAAGGGGGTTTGCGACATGCGTTTTTGATATTTTCTAAAACTGTGGATATCCACTTATCATAGATAACAGTAAAATATTTGTTATAGAACTCTTGATGAGGACGGAGCGGTCTACTTAAACATTTGTTTTGTATGCTTTGAGAATGCCATTCATTATCCGCAAACCCTCAACTACCATAATCGTTCGGGTTAACGCCCATGCTCAGTTAACCGCCCACCCCCTACTTTAGGTGGATTTTCGATTAACCGCCCACTGCTCGGTTAAGCACCCCCCTGCGATTTTTGAAGATTTCCAGTTAAGCGCCCACCTCTCGGTTAAGCGCCCACCTCTCGGTTAAGCGCCCATCCCCGACTTTTAAAGAATAAAGATTTAGTGCCTAGTGCTAAGGAAACGCGCGATTCCCCGACTTTTAGAAAAAGATCAATGATCACAATGAGTGCAACGACACCGGGACTCCGAGACGGTGGTTTAGCAATCTGAATTACAATACAGGTAACGAGTTATTGTCTTGGGTGATGAACTCACTTCAAAATATAATACTTGAACCTTTTTGTCACTTTATTTTCTTCCCTTGTTTGCAAAGTTTAAGAACGCCACCGGCGTCAAAACCTCCACTTTCAGCGACTTTGTCTGCCACGCTGAGTTTCCGTCTGCAGTGCACTAGATAAAACATATATTCGAAAAAATCAGGCCAGAGAAATGTGACAATGGTTTTGCCAACCCTCCAAATTCTATTAAGGTGGGAAGCTCTCGTATTGTGAAAAAATCTCACAACTCACGGAAAGATGTCAAATTCTCAATATTTTGATGAATATAATTGCCCGGTTATAGAGGATGTGGGGCGACCGAAGGGACAGTACAAGTGTCTTGCTGGGTTACCGATTTCGTTGCTGCCTGTCGATTTCTGAATTCAAACGTTGGGAATAATGTATGTTTGTGTATGATCTTGAATTATTAAAAAAGGGCTAGTCAAATTTTGTTTTTCGCTTATTGCATCTCAGTCAAACTGGTTAGCAGATTTAACTAATGTCGCTGGCTGTTCTTTACTATTTCTTGCGTCAGCCCCCACGTAAGCGTGACTGTGTGAATTCATCATTTCCACATCCCCTTTTTAGCCATCCAGAATAATTTTGTTTATACATTGGCCATTTTCAGCCTGAACAAAAGTTCTTACCATTTGAGTCTGAAATATCTACGACGTAGAGTGCTTGACGATAGTGGTTTCACGCAGCTAGTTACAGGGATGGGCTTAGGGAGCATCGAGCCGGGAAATATGGGAACAGACTTGACATCGCAGTTTTGGGGAACATTGGCAACGGAGAAATACCGTAAAGAACTGGGTCTTTCGTAACAACAGCTTAAAAGTACATAGTCACGCCCGTTTTTGTTACTTCGTCGGACTGTCGCTATGTGTGACTGATTTGTAGTGGTGCACGTGCGCAAGTTCCCAAACTTTGGAGTGCATGTTACCTTGACACGTGCGAGCTGAATACCGCCACTATCTTTGGCCATAAAAACGAGATGCGTATTGAGAGGCCGTTATATTACTTGATGGCATTTCCAAGTCACGATTGTGAGCTGACTGAGACATTGCGCGATAACAGCAGGGCCGAACAGTGCCGCAGTGATATAAATAGGATAATCTGCACATCTTGCATGAAAAATAAATTTTTTCCACCACAAAGTTTGGTAAGGTGATCGTTTAGAATAATGAATTGAAACATTGCTGTTTTCTGACATTTTGTAACATATTTATGCAGTTGCTTGAAATTTTATTCTTGATCGACGACTGGCTCGACCACCCCCGATCCTTGTCTTACTTCTTTGCATAGCATGTTTGGCACAACGGCAAGAGAGCAATGCCGGGCTGTCGAGATAAGACAGCTAGCCGCAGAACCATACACTGAAAATGTCATTGAGTCACGGAGTGTCGATTATAACATCCCAAACACAAAAAAGCAGCAGAGTTAAGTTTTTCAAACTTTTATTACAACCAATTTTAAAACTGCTCTCTGACTCAGAACTTGACAGCTACATATAGTACGAGACTGTAACCATAAATTTGATGTCTGACCTCTGCAACACGTGAAGCTTGCACGCGCGCACTTAAGCAGGGTCACGTCTTGAAACAGTTTTAATTCTAGTGGAGGCTGCGAAGTCACTGGTCGTCTGCGCACCGCAGGACGGCACGGGGCTATTTCTGAGCAATTTTGTGAATTTAACAGTGAATGACTAATCTGAGGGCAAGAGAACCTTTGTTGGGATCATCTGCTGTTATGACGTTTTCACAGTCATTTGGCGACGTGACGATGAAGCTCTTTGAAAAGGGCTACGCGTTCCGAGTATGATTATCGTGTCGCGATTTAGATCGCCAGGTAAGATTAACCGCCCAGGGCGGTTGTCTGTCGTAATAAGCGCCCATGTTCGGTTAACCGCCCATTCCCTACTTTAGGTGGATTTTCGATTTAACCGCCCACTGCTCGGTTAACCACCCTCCCCCGATTTTTTGGATTCGCCAATTTAACCGCGCAGAGCGTTAACCCGAACGATTACGGGATGTGGCTGATTAGTTTAGTTTACGGTGATAGTGGTTTAATTAGTTTGTTTCTTTGCCTTATCGTGACAAAAAATTCAAGATTCGTGATATGTTTGATATTTTTTATCCATCTGTGGTTCAGGCATTCAAGTTTTTCATTCAGTATATTCGCCATGGAAGTGTATTAGCCTTGACCACTCTTCTTTTTTTCAGTAGGTCACATCTGTGTTTTCAATCACTTAAGTCGATGAGCTTAAGTTTTTCCTGGTTGTGTATTAAACACCTACTTCACATTACTCTCCAGTGCAGCACATTTTACCAGCAGTGCAGTGTCGCCTTCTGGTGGCCAGTTTACTACTGCCCCTTGTCAACATGTTGTCAGCCGCAAAAATGAAGTCTGAGCAGAGTGACGTCTGCTTCCGCTTAATCAAGGACGTACACAGCAGACTGGAACAGCTGCTTTGCCCTCAACAGGTAAATACAGGGAAGATGTACCTGGAATTTTTTCCTCATTAAAAATCCAATTATGGTTTAAATGCTATGTCATTTTTTCTCATCTTAATCTTTCTTTCAGTAAATTCAGAGATACAACTCGTGCTAAGCCATGTCGCTATCGCTTCAATTTTTTTAAAGCATATTTTGAAGATACTACCATGTGGACTTTTGTGTAGCATTTCAATCATTTCTCTTTTAGAGCAGAAAATTTTCAGGCTAAGAGCGTTCCAGTTTTGGCCCAAGATTTCCAAGCTTGACTCGCAACTTTTCCAACATGGTTCCTATCTTCGTTGCATCTTGTAGGTAGTGACACCTGGTGACCAGCCACCTGTAGATCTGTCTCCTGGAAACTATGGGGTCGCAGTGAAACTGGCCGTCTGGCTTGACCAGCATGGAGAAGAAAGTGAAGCGTGGATGGTGGCGCTGTGTGATCACTCAGGCGAGATGACGTCTCAGATCTCATCACCATTTGTTTCGCTGATCGTGACTGGTTTACTCGTATGTGCAGACAGTGTTCAACGGATGAAGGCTGCTCTGAACTGTTTGTGTGCAGTCGCGAAGTGCGATCCCACCCAGGTGCACATTTTCTCCCAAGTATAGATCCTCTTCAAAACAAAATCTTTTGCCAATTCATGTGTGTCGTATTTCCTCAACAAACCAAATTGCACTGCGCAAAGTGTTCTAAATTCGTAGTTGGCGAACATCTGCAATACCACTAGTATTGTGAGAGCATGAATATATATATATATATATATATATATATATATATACATATATATAGTGCCTGCCACTTGAACCACACTGGTGCTCAAGATGATGAGAGTTGGCAGGGAGAAAAAGCCATTTTGTTCATTCACCAACATTTTGAGACATTGAACTTTTTTGCGTAAATCATTTTAAAACTCTACAGCATGTGAATGGTAATCTAACGGCATGATAGTTGCCAAAAAATCAACAAAAAACACTGGGAGATCTCACTGTGTTAAATTACGAAGAATGCTAAATGCTACCCACCACCTACCCCAACGCCATCTAGTGACAAGACTGAAAATACGCCCATGGGCGTACTTTTGGGGTGGACTAGTTTTTGGAAATTCCCAGTACGTTGGACGGAAGCAGTCTGGCTTGAAATATTTATCGAGTGAGCAAATGCCGGCATTCTTTGGGCCGAGAAATTTTGACCTGGGAAGTGAACACCGGTGTTGGTCGTGATTGGTTGAGCTACTTGTACGTCTTTCATTGCAGGCTGTTGATTTGCTGTCACTCATGTTGTACAAGTTAGAACACGAGACAGACCCTGAGTGCGTTCATCACATTCTATGTAGTATTCCCAGGCTGGCCACGCATAAAGTGAGTCTCATCAGGATGTTGGGTGTGTGTAACGCATTCGCTCATCTTGTTGGGTGTTGGGGTGTTTAGTGAAGACGTATCTACCGCTACTTTGAAGAGATTTGACCCGCAAATGGGAATAGAAATATTCAGTCATGTATCACATTTTCAAAAATTTTGCTGGCATACATCAAGGAGGGAAAGTCACGCCCAAAGTTCAACTCTCCTCTTGTGTAGGTTCAAAAAATGTATTTGACTGATTGGCCTAGTTTTCAAAATGTTAAGCCACTCAGTTAACGTTTCTGTGTAGAGGCAGATGACAAAAGAGCAACATATTGCACCAATTCAGCTTGTAGTTTTCTTTGGTGTAACTAATTCTTTAGCATGTTATCAGTGGACAACTGTGGAGCAAGAGCCTTGCCTGCAGAACTTAGTGGATGCTGTGATATTTTGGATTGTGACTTGTAGTACCGATTTATGACCGAAAGTATGTCTATCATGGTCGATGCTCTGGCCATTTTTCATGGCTGGTTCTCTATTCTGTAGCTCCCTCTACTGTCTGTAAATATCATCGACCTTTTTTTCAAAACTTATCAAAATTTCTCTCATTTTGATTTCCACATTGAGCTATTGTGATTTTTAGCTTACTTAGTTTGTAGAATTTTGTCATCGAATTGTTCAAGACCTGGTTGAATGATTATGTTTGATTAGAGATACAGTTTGGCGTCCATTTTTAGGTTTGTGTTCCTAAAGTCCTTCAAGCTTTACTGTCTCTGCGAAAATACGAGCCCCTGACCCCTTCCTGCTTAACGCACTTAACTACCTTGTGGAGACTGGAAGACAGGTGTTACCCTCACCTCGCCCAGGTGTTGGCCGAGAAATGTCATCGTCTTGACAGGGCGAGTCAAGAATTGAAGATTAGTGTTGCCATGGCGCTGAAGGAAGTTTGTACTTGCAGGTACTTTCTTATAGTAACTGTTCATGCTAATCAAATACAAATAATTTGATGAAAAATATTTTTTTAATTAAAAAGTTAGCAGACTTGAATGGATATGTAATTAGAGTAGCTCTAGCAACAACTCGTTAAGAGTGATGACAGGTCAGGTAAAATTGATGGTGACGGTCATGGTGAAATGCTTAAGAAAACAACAGTAAAAGTTCTCTAGTTTGGGACAGCCTCTGAGACTCGGGACTCAAGCCAAAATTGAATTTTCTTGGTTCTGAGGATTTGGGACATGGAAGATTTTGGTGTGCGTCATATTCTCAAATTATAGGACTCTGCATTTTGAATCTGTGGAGTCTGAAATTAGAGTTGATAGTTCGTAGCATTGTTGGAAATAGCCAAGTGTGTTGACCAGAATTCCCGAATTTGGCGCAGCCACTGTTGCCTTTTTCTAAAATTTGTTATAAGTTCCAACCTTGAGCAAAGTAATTAAAATTTTCACTGTAGTCGTGTTCATCTATAGATGGTAAACCACCCAAACTGTTTAAAAGAACCAAAATGCTGTAAATTTCAAATTGTTAAAAAATGTACTAGGTTCTAAGTAAAAATGAGTTATGCACTTCCTGTAGCTCTGCACTTCCTGTAGCCCCACACTTCCTGCAGCCCCACACTTCCTGTAGCCCCATACTTCCTGTTGCTCCACACTTCCTGCAACCCCACACTTTCTGCAGCCCCACACTTCCTGTAGCCCACGCTACCTGTAGCCCACACTTCTTGTAGCCCCACACTTCCTGCAGCCCCACACTTCCTGTAGCCCCATACTTCCTGTAGCTCCACACCTGCAACCCCACACTTCCTTTACCCATTGATGAGATATATCCAACTCCATTCACTACAGCAATGTTGGAAGCCTTTGGAAAATGAAAAATGGGCAATTATTTTTATCCGAAATTGGTAAGATTTCTGCATTTTGCCATGTTATGAAGTGTGTCACTAGACTGTCATTGTGTGTGGTGGACAAAACGTCAGCACCACTTGCAATTCAAACAAGCATGAAGGGGGGGGGGCAATTTAAAGCAGTGTGGTTTTGCAGCAGGTTTAAAATCTTTGCGATCATCACACCACACTTGTTTTTAGAGAATGTTGAAATGGCTCACGCAACGAAGCAGCGTCAGGAAACATTTGTGGCTTTAAATGAAGTAAATTAATTAATCTACTGCTGTTGTATAAGGCAGGAAAAAGCTACATATGCCCTCTTTTTCATATCTCGTGGTTATCTCTCTTGGTAATGCTGTGGAAGATAGTCATAGGGAGTGTCTCAGAAATGTTAAGATAATTACTCTGAAATGTATTAATAAGAGAAAATGGTTTTACTGCGGTTTTGTACTCCAGACATGTTTGAGTTTCTTTTACTTAGGAACAAAAATGCCAGTTGACTCCCATTTGCTAGGAAACAAAACGAATGTACTGTAGAAAACATACAAACAGTTATGTTAATTGTTCGCTGCCTTGGCACATCATCTTTATTTTGGGCTTGAAGAGAGCAAATAGTCAACATAATTGCCTAGAATTTTGCATGTAGTTGTAAGTCATGGATGTTGTTCAAACACAATAAGTCCTCTGAAATTGACATGCAAGGTCAGTGAAAGTAGTTGTTTGTGAACCCTGCTGTCCTAGTTGACCTGTGTAAATAAATAAAGACAACTTAACAAAGGGTAAATGGTCTTGGCTGAGAAGATAATTATTTTATTGTCCCCTATGTGTTTGAATAGCCAAGCCCAGAATGTTTGCTGAAATTCCTTGATATTTGTTGGAGCTACTCGACTGCTTTTATTTGGTGACAAAAATTGTATTTTCTGTGTTGTGGATGTGTATCGGTTTGTTGACAAGTCTACATTATTACTATTTAGCCAAATAGTTACAAAACTGTAGATATTGACTCGGTAAAAGTATGTTATGCTGAAAGAACAAGGCATGTAAAATTTATTTTTTGTCTTTTTACCAATCTGTCATTAATCAGGTCATGTGACCGTCGTCTATTTAGTAAAATTTAACGAAAAAGAAGTGTATATTGATAACAAAGTAACGGACAGTATCAATAACAGGTTGAAATTTTATTTGAGCTAAGTGTTTAAGATGAGATCTGAAATATCATTTCACTTTAGTATGATGCAACAGTTAATGAAAATCATTGAGTTCTGTTTTTGATAGCCGCATTTTAAAAGCTATATTCTTAACAGCTTTTGGAGAACAGTGCGTATAGCGTAGTAACTGAAAGTTTCATGATGAATCCGATAAGCCATTTTTGATATGTGATGTCCTGAAATTAGTCAAACTCAAACTTACAGTTTTCTAACTAATGTTTTTCATAACTTTAAAGAGTCAGTTGTAGTATTTCTTTAACTCTTACGCACAGTAAAACAAACTTTGGGATTCCTGGAATAAGAAAAACTCCATTTTATCCCCAGTGCAATGGTATCCTGGTACTCGTATTTTAGAATATGAAAATTTTGTTAACATTTGGGGACGCCCTGTATATTGTATAAATTTCAGTAAGCTTTAACTTTTAAACAGACCATAAGTTGTATTTGTCATATTTTAACAAGGTTTATGTAAAAAAATTCTTTTTATGCAAAATTAAATGTAAAGGAATTGTAGCAGAACTGATCATTTTCATTTTTGAAAGGCTTCTATTGTTATTAATGTCCACAGTTTCGCAAAATCATTGTCTGCTGGTAGCCGTGGTGTAGATCTATAAAAATGATATACCATTTATTTAATGCTACTTATCTTTAAAATTCTTTAATAAATAAAAATACAATTTTGCATGTCCTAAATTCCACTGTTGATTGGCTGCCACTCTCTTCCGCAGGCCTGAACTTCATGGACAGGACATGCTCCGCCTTCTTTCCGACGTTCTCAATCACTGCACAACTGACGAGGATGCCATCCCAGCATCCATTGCTTTACAGGGCATCATATCACTGTGTGAGGTAGAAGTTGTCGATGTCATGACAACATGGCATGTACTGTCCTCGAGCCTGCTCACAGACCAAAGGTAGGTCAAATTCTGCGCTGGTAGGCAAACTAAGGCAATTCTCCACTTAATTTGCACAACGTAAATTTTTGTTATAGTCAAGGTGTGCTAAATGAAATGAATAATTATGTGGGCTTCGTTGTTGACGGGTGTGCAAAATTAACCGAGTATCGCCACCTGCCTGTGTAGGAATTTGCTGAAGTACCCCGTACGAGTTGCAAACGTGATGGAATTAATAGCAATTTAGTTACTTTATTATGTTGTTCTAATATAAGAGCACTTTACCCCATCATTGGTGAAACACTCATTTGAGGCCATTTGAATCTTAGTCACTCCTTTCACCTCATGATTACAACAACAACAACATGTGATATTTGTTGTGCGTGGATGAATTAAGTGGTGAATACATAATGCTCAGACCTCATGAACGCTGTTAAAGAGGTGTGTATTTACTAGTTTAATGACTGAGCTTTTGCATCTTTGATATCTTCTGAAGTGCAAACCTGAGCATGTGTGAATTAGGCGAGGCAAGAAGTTTCCATCAAGTAGCCTCATGCGAAATAAGTGAGGGACAAAATATCCCTTTACGAATAATTTTGGGTGTGCAAAATGAGGTGAGTGAGAAATATATGGAGAATTACTGTAGATGGGGTTTGGTTTATCCGAGTTCTCATGGCCGCTTGTAGCCACTAGTCACGGTTCTGCACAGAGTAATGGAGATGTGGGTGCGTCTGCGTTTTAGAAAATATCCTCACAATAGACCTTGTGCTAAGCATGATGCAAGGTGGGTCTCACTTTCCTTGATGTTGTGGTGTTGCCCTGATACTGCTTAGTATGAATTTGCCTGAATTTTGTAAGACCTCGTGCTGGTTTTCAATGTGAAGGCTATAGACCTCGGGCGAAGTTGTGTAACACAATGAGGATTTTGTGGCGCTCTTCTGCTATGTTTGGATAGCTGCAAGTGGTCTATTTTGCATACCGAATGGAATTTCAATTTGTTCATACCGTAGTCCATAATTTTCAGTTTAACTGCTGTGCGAGTGTAGTTATGTCTATTAAGCGTATCTAGGACCACAATAAACGACCTCAAATCTAGGGATTTTGCTTTTAAATAGCTAGTTTTCGCATATCAAGTGATATACAAATTAATAAGACTGCTACTTTTTACAAAAATGCCTTGTGTTTTGCGAGTTAATTAGGCATAAAACCTGAACTAAAAGAATAATGAAAAACTCCTAACACCGTTTTCGTTTAAAAAAGTTTTACTAAAATTGGCGAGGGGGGGGGGTTATTTTGGAATAGATGTACCTTTCTTGCACATGAAAACTTGACTTAAAAAACACGGTCACGTGACCATAATAAAGATACAGTAGTAAGAAACATATTTTTAGAATCCTCGATCTTTCTCCTCTCAGAAAGTATACACTTTTTACATATTTGACTTGAGGTCGTTTTTTAAGGTCCTAGAAAACTCCAAAAGAACTATGCATTTCCTCCCTTTAGGTGTCCAGTTGAAAATGGCAAATTAATGCAATCAAACTGGACTCAAAATTGTCCTTACCGTGATAGGGACTTATTTCAGTCTCTAGGAGGAATTGAGAAAGTATCCGCAAGGGAAACTATGCAACTCAAGCTTTCAAAAGCGATGGAGTTTGACACGACTGGGTTTTACTCGGTGAAGCCTTGGATTATCTATTTTAGGACAAAATTCATTTCCTGTTATGGATGGAAACATTTGCGGTGTATTCTGTGCAACTGTGCAAATTAAGCTGTCAGTTGGAAGGGGATGCCCCTTTAAGAGTTGGCAATTTACACAATGTCGATGATGCAATTTGTTTTACGATAGTGATTGGTCCTGGCATAGACACAGCTTGTTTTGTCACTGCCCACTGTTGGATTTTTCATACCGTTTCATTGCAGGTCACTTGTTCTACAAGCGATGTGTTCGTTATGTGGTCTTGTTCCTCAGTTGAAGGTGGAAACACCCGACTATGAGGTAATTACATGATCTTGGCAACGGGCAGTTAAATTATTTGATGAATTGTGAAAGATTGACACTTACGTTAAGCATGTTACAAAATATTTTCACCGAGTCTTCCGTTTTTAAATTTGATCTCTTGTTTTTTCTGCATTAAAAAATGAAATTTGTTTTAGGTGATTCAAATTTGTAAATTTAAAGTTTAATTTGCTGGTTTTGTTTATTAAAACATCACATTTTTTTAGAATTTAGGCTTGCATAGGATTCCACTTGTTTCCTTTTATGGTGACTTAGCACAATTTTGCTTGCATTTTAGGAGTTTACTAACCAAATACTAGATGCCCTTTGGGCACAGTCTGTGAGTCCAGACCCTTCTGTTGCTATCAGTGCATTCCGGAACCTAGCCAAGTTTCCGCATGAGTTGTTCAGAATAACTCATTTGCCTCAGCAGGTACGCTCTCTTATTGCTGTTTAGTGATTAGCCTAAAGCTTCCAATATTCTGGACGGTCTTTTCAGTTTGAGACACTGAAGCGTTAATTTCTTATCAAAGAACTTATTCCGTTATAAGGCGAACATATGATTTAGACTACTTGCCGCTATGAAATTGGTCTCGGCTTTTTTTATGATATGTGATTTTTGATTTTGTAAAGAACTGGCAGTGAATTAAATGACATGCTGTGACAAGACCAAGTGTTTTCGATATTCTGAACAAAACCAAAATATAATAAAACTAAATATTGCAGTTGTTTTCATTCATTCATTTGTTCATTAAATCATTTTCTCATAATTCAACTCTGGCTGATGTCTCCATCGTGGTCTAAGTTAGCATCTTGACAACTTCAATAATATAGTGTAAGAGGCTCTTTTCACAATTAACATAATTAGCATCAGTCAATCTCAATGACTAGTGCGCAATTCCTTGTGTCCATGTTGCGAGACCCCTAGTGGTCAGTTCCACATGCTGTTGCAGGTACAAGAGACAGTGAACCAAGCTGCAGATGAGCCGTATGAGGTAACAGTGCCTGGTCACAGTTACATTAAACTTCTGTCTACTGTGGCACCTCAAGTGGCCCCAGGTATTTATATAGTAAACTCGCAACAATTTTGGACAAAAATAATTGCCAAAATTGCCTTTTTTCAGTTTTGAAAGGCATCTAACAATGCAGCAAATGCCCGAAAACTTTCAAAATATTGTCCAGTGGTAGCTATGGTACACAGTTTTAATATGGAAAGGGTTGATTTTATGAAAATTAAGAATTTAAATTTCTCTTTTTGGACATATTGTGTCCTAATTGGCGTTGTTGTACAACTGTAGATTGAATTTCAATAGAATGTACCAACCTTGTTCGCCGTCCTGTTGTGTGGAACAGTCCCAACAGAGACTCGACATATGCCCCAAAATTTTCAGTGCATTTGTGGACTTTGTATACAAACTCTCTCCTTTCTTGTGCTATTTTATTATCATTGTTACGCCTAGTTTAAAATTTGACACATACTGTGATTAAAGCCTACCTTGAGTTTCTAATACAGTAACTATTCAAAATAAATGGGGACCTTTTCATGTAATGTCCTTAGGGCTCAGTTTTCAGATACCTTTTTATTTATTGAAAAATGCTGTATGCAAAAGAAAAGCTCACAACAATGATAATTTAAAAGTATTAGAAAAATATGGCATCAGTGAGTAAACTAAGTCACTCTACGAAAGCAATGAAAATTCAGTGAACACAGTTGGAACACGCAGCTGAAGTCAAATGGAATTAGGAATGACGTGATTTTTGTGCTTTCTGTGGGAGAGGTCAAAACTCAGTAGGCGGCATGCAACAGTGAAATGTTTGCTTCCTCTTGAACTGTTCATTCATGTGGTCACATGGAAGCCCTGTAACATGAACACCGTCACACTTGTGAACAACTTTCAAGCGATTACCATTTCTTTGTTAATGAGTCCAATTAGCGATCTTGTGAGTTACCTTACAAAATTAAATTGCTATTTCTCCTTGTTGTGCTCTAATTTGAAGAACATTTATCTGAAGTTTCAGTCAGAAAAATTTGTTTGCAATCGCCTTGTTCACATGTAGGCTGTCAAGATCTAGTGTCGTCTATTATCGAACGTGAAGTTAAGGAACTACCGAGGTCAGTGTTGCGTCCGAGTGATGCCCCGCCCACACATGGTCAGGTGGACAAGAGTCTGACTGAGATACCATCAGTCGTCTCACGTTTGTACAGAGGTAACCAGCATCCAGACATGCAGCAGTATATTGCAGGTACACAGCACTGAAGTAAACTATTATATGGGTCCTCAGTAGCTCATTGTTGAGAGCACCAGACCGACAATCTAGAGACCTGTGGTTGATTCCCGGTTGGGGATCCTGATTTTTCTGTTTGTTTGGTATATTTCACTATTGGCCAATGTCAGTGTCTATATGTTTACTAATTCTAGTAAGATACACCATTCCTTGTTGTCACGAGTTGGGTTGCATTCAACAATCAGGCTAGTGTCTTTCCAGTTTAGTGTAAATGCAAATTTTTTCTTGTGCATGGTAAGTAACCAGCCTTACTGAAGCTCTTGCTGGTGAAATGGCCGCCGCAGAAAAGTTATTGCCTGGGTACACTGAGTTTTGAATAATGAAAGTACAGTACTCTCCAAAAGTATTCGGACAAAAGGACCCAGAATTCCCCGTCACGATGGTTGGGCCAAATTCAAAGTCAGAGTAGTCTCCCCTCGTGACTGATAATGAATGGGGTGGAACGTTAGTACGATGTCGTTTTTATTGTTAACGGAATTAACTGTCATGATAAGGAAGCGATATTTTGTCTGGCTAAATTTGTCTTGTACTGTAAATGATAAACATCATGTATACTTATGCTCCCTATGAGCTAGTCAAGATATTTGTATTGCTATAATTAATTCTCTCTGACCGCTGAACGTGCTGCACTTCTTAGCAACTGGGTAGTTCTTAGTGACCGGATCGTTTCGTTAGAGTTTCACTCCGCCATCTTGAGATTGTAGGCCCACCTACAAGTTGCGGAATACGGGGAAGCATTGCATTAGGAATGTTGTACAAACAGTGACCGTGAACATGAGATTTGCTCCTGATCGGAGACCTAACAAAAATTCTGATCTTGTAAACCTCATGGAAAATGAAGAAGAGATAGAAACCCGTGTAATGTTCAAGTAACATGTCATTAAAAAAATCTCAAGTTGCAAGCCGTGTACTCTTTACTCATGAAAGTTACTACGGGAATTTTTCAATCGTTGCCAAAATTGCCATTTTTCTGTTTTTCAGCAGCTGATTACCTTTCTACCTTTCTGCAAACAATGGAAACTAATGTTGTTTAATGACATCAATATAGTA
This sequence comes from Phoronis australis, assembly GCA_002633005.1. Taxonomy (NCBI): domain Eukaryota; kingdom Metazoa; phylum Phoronida; family Phoronidae; genus Phoronis; species Phoronis australis. Next base: position 696,626 of record NMRA01000026.1, read on the forward strand.
CAGACCAACCTAGTAAATAATTCAGTAAGATTCTCTTGATCTTTTTTTGTTAAGAAGTTTGATTAGAAATTAAATTTCTCTTATCCAACATAATATCAACTTAATTGGTGAAGAAATACGGTACGTGATTTTTTACTTTTTGTGGTAAAGTAACTTGGAAAAAACAAGAACTCAATCTGATTGGGAACTTTGTTGGATCGTTAATGATTAACATGTCTTGTTCTAGTTTCTCTGTTGTTGACCTTTAATCCTGCTGTCGAAAAGACTCGTGATGGCAAACCGCGTCGACAGAACCTCGTGACACGTGCTAGGACATTCAGGGAGGTTGCAGCGATGGCGATACAGCAGGTGGGTAGTTCTGACCAGGTTAATCTTTAGTTTGAGACAATGATAGCGGGCTGAAGTTATACCTTTGCCATAATTTATGCATATTATGCTTCGTTTGACTTTTATTTACAGAGTAACTCTCGTTTGCTTATATTTTAGAACTGTCAGTTCTTCCAATGCCAAGGAATCAATCATTTAATGCTAGTATAGAAGAAATTAAGACCAAACTAACTGTAGTGTCCTCAACGAAAATTATTTTTTTTCACATGAGGTCAGTGCCAGCGTATAATGGTCGAAAATAGAGATTTTAAGTCAGTCTGTGAAAGTACTGTATATTTGCTGAAAGTACAAATCTGTAATCTGATTATCGACTAGTCTATGTATCATGTCTTTTTAGTATAATTTAGCAAACCAATGATATATTGATAGCAAAACCTGGGTATTAAGAACATGATCAAATTTAAATTTTGTTTACGATGAAATCGCAAAAATACTGTTGCAGTTTTCTAAATTATCGTTTCGTTTTACGAAATTTTTATGTTTTTTGTGAAAACGATAATATTTTTATATGCTTTCGTACAAAAGTGTAACATATAAAAAAAAAACAATTCCTAATAGTGGGTCCTATGTAACCTTAATTTTCGATCCTCGGGCACTGCTTTAACATACCTGTTTTGTGTTTCAGGTTCCGTTTGAGAGAATTATTGCAACGCGTTTGTCATTGTCATGGCGTTTGTTCATAGAGCGTCTTTACAGTGCCTGCGTGGATGGATACGAAGCAGGGCTGGAGTTACAGGTGCAGGCGGGCAAACTGGACGCAAAGTCCAAAGATCAGCTACAGGGCCGAAGTTGGTTTTACGCACGTGACAGTATTACACAACTCATCACGTCAACTGCAGTCATTGGTGGACCTCTGGCTCAAGCTAATGCTTTGCTGGTATGTACTGTGAACCCTACGGACTAAATTGCCTTTTTATGTGCCTATAAATTTATATGTGGACACATTATGCGTCATCCGCGTCTGGCGTCTGTTCGGCGTCCGTCCAGCATCCGTCCGGCGTCCGATGCTTTATCTCCAAAACCCTTTCAGGTACGTTCATGAAATTTTGCATGTGTTCATTTCATGGATGGGACGGCATGAGCGAACTTTCGGATGGATCCGATTACTGGTGTCCCCTAGTGGCAATTTTAGTTTTTTTACATGTGTATCTTCAAAGGTCCTCAGGGCTGTTCCAGTAAAATCTGTATGGGAGGGGGGAAGGCACCTTTTTTTCGCACCCACCATCCATATTTTTCAGCCTACCACCCGTAAGTTTGATATGCAACCGTAATTTTTTTTTGTTCTTGTGGTTGACTGCACAGGCGCTTGAGTTTATCTGTTCCTCCATCACAACTAACGTCATTCATTACTACGAAAACATATGTTTCTTATATATGGTTATTAGCCATCGAAAAATTCGAGTGCCTGTAGTTGACTGGTGTTATGGGCATGCTGGTGGGGAGATCGGAGGGAGTGAAAAAGTCGGAGCCTTTTGCAAGTTGCATTTTTGTTTCCGTTTTTGATTCTGTGCGGATTGTTTATAAAATTTACTAAAGTTACCCACCATCAACAACGACCTGTAAATTTTTATTATTTTTTTGAAGTACGACCACCAGCCATTTTGAATGTAAATCAAACGCAACCACCCATAAATTTTTGTTTCAGTTGCCTTCCCCCCCACACAGATTTTGCTGGAACAGCCCTCACGGGATTTTCATAAAATATGGCATATTGGCATCTATTAGTGAGATGACACTATCCTCCCGTTTTCGGATGGATCTGACGTAGTTTGTGCCACCTAAATGTGTGAAAACCTCTTTCAAACACAACTCTGTGTTAGGGTTTTATGTGGGTTTATTCTAGAGATCTACAAGATACAACTATTCACTATGCTGTCTAACTCTCCACTGAAAACTTGTTTGTCAGAACTAAAGATCATATGCTCATGAGTCATAATCAGATTTCAGAGAATTGTTTTGCACAACTTACACAATCTATGATTCTAGCTACCAGTGCCATATAAGGTTATGTTTTGAACTCTGCAATTCTATTGAAAACCACGAACATAACACTAATGGCCATTTTTACTGTTTTTTTTGGCGTCCACCTCTCTATCAACCAAACCGCTCTAAGGATGATTGTGAAAATTGGCATGTATATTCTTACTATGAAGAGGGCGGCTGACGATGAGTTTCCGATGACTTCGATTATTGTGGCGCCTCCTAGTGGCTGTTTTTTGTGCCCATGGCTGTATCTCCTAAACTGTTTGCGGGATCTTTTAAATTACTAAACTTAGCAAGTATATTTATATGATGAAAACAACGGAAGATGACGACTTTTGGACGGATCCGACTACAGGTGTGCCCCCTGGTGGAAATTTTAGTTTTTTACGTTTACCTCTGTATCTTCAAATATCCTCAGCAGATCTATTGGTGAGATGTCGCTATCCTTTCATTTTCAGATGGAATCGGGATATTTTGCACCACCTAGTGGCCATTTTTACCCCTCTATCAACCAAATCATTCTAAGTAATTGATTTTGAAAATTGGCAAATATGTTCTCAGTGTGAAGAGGACGGTTGACGATGGCGACTTCAACTACTGTGGCGCCTCCTAGTGGTAGTTTTGTTTTGCAACCATAGCTGTATCTCCTAAACCCACTGCAGAATCTTTATTAAATTCAGTAAGTGTATTTATATGAAGCTAACAACAGACAACGACGATGACTTTCAGGCAGATCCAACAAACGCTGTGCCCCCTAGTGGCAATTTCATTTTTTTTTTCATTTTAAATTTGTTTCTATGAAGTTCCTTGACAGATTTTTATGAAACTTGGTAAATGGCAATAGAATGTTCCCGTTTTCGGATGGACGTTTTTGCGCCATCTATTGGCCATTTTTATGATACAAATGAACAACCCTAGAAGCACACCATTAACAGTGCGTTCGTGGGTGCATTTCAACGCTCCACGTTGCTCTTGTTCATTTTTCATTAGGGCTTCTAAGATGTTTGTGAATATCCACTATTTTATTTCAAGCTGCGGTTTAATTTTAGCTACGGTACTAAGTGGCCAAAATGTTACTTAGGTTTTTTATTTTTTTAAGTACAAAAATGATGTAAAACTTGGCTGATGTTTTATCTATTGGTCAGTTTTTAGGGTAAAAAGTCCTAGAATTTTGAGTTGTTTCTGGATTTTACAGATTTGCAAAGTCCATTTTTTGAAAATTTTTATTGGCTAAGTAAAAGGAAATGGAGAGGTGCCAAAATGTCATACTACGCTTTAAGTGCTCTTCTGCTTATGAATTAGTAACTGACAAAGAAAGTAAAACATACGAGGCCAATGAGGCTGGGCTCTTCCATTGTCCTGTCACTCTGAACAGCGCAAAATACAGACTGTATATTTCCTAGGCTCTGTGCGCTCTTTGTGGACACTTGATTGACCGTTCCCCGTCAGCCAGGGGACAGCAGGACCCAGCAGACGGCAGCTTCCAGAGCATGGCACAGTGGAGCGCTGCGGTCCTTCATACTGCGTTGTCGTTTGTTGATCAACAGTTTTGCTGTGAAGATGCTATGGATCTCAATCAAAAGGTAGGATATTCGTACAATCAAAAGTTCAACAAATTTTTAATGTCCGTTTGTCACGACCTCAGTTGTCAGTCACATAACTTCTATGCCTTACGGATGAGAACACAAATAAGCACTGCACACAACAAGAAAAAGGGTTAAGAGTCTTGCCCAAATGTATACAATGCATACACTTAAAGCTCCTTTTCTCTCTTCAGCTGACTAAAAAACTAAAATCAAATTAGGCCTTTTACGCTCATGAAATCTGTCTCTTAAAATTCCTTACTGTGATAGGATTCCATTTCCGTGACATCAAAACAAGGAGCGACTCGAGAAAACTCTAATAAGAGTTTACTGGAGTTGGACACCCCTAAATTGCAGATTGGAAATGATGCATGTAAGCATTGCATGTGAGTTGAGTGGCAAATGCAGTAAGTAGCGCTGTATTTCTGTTTTATGTATCCTACAGATTGAGCCATCTTAAAACTAATTAATTACATCATCTAGCTGTTTTAATTGCAACTTTTTATGATGATGTGTTTTTTAATTTATGGAGAAAATAATGCAAAACTGTATCTCACACGGGGGACGTTTTTGATTTTGGACGTCTTGAGCGTAATTACATATAATGGGAGTTGTACAAGTTGTTACAAGCCATTAAATGTTTTCATCAGAAATCAATAACGCTGGCCAGATAATCTGAGCACATCCCAACAATAGTTTATGGCACTCTGTTGCTGCGCGTGTGACGCAGGAATATTGCGCTCAAATTTACTACCAATGTGTGCAGAATGGTGATGATTTGGTTACTTTGTCATAATCAGCTAGTCCATGAGAGTTCCACTGGCTTCATTGTGTTGTACTGGTGTTCCTCACATAGTGGTCTGCCAATTGGAATGTTGTTTGTATTACGATGTATACTCAGTCAACACTTTTAATTATTTAACTAAGATAGCTTCTGTTGTCAGTGCTGAGCGTGGGGGTGCTTAACACCTTCACATCACGGTCACACCACGGACTCATCACATTCACACTCCTTCACAATCTCGGGGTCAACACGGACAACAAGGGATAGGAGATAATTAATTGAGAAGGTCATTATTGAGATTGCTTGGTGTGTAGATTTGATTAATTGATAAACAGTTGCATGAGAATACATTACGATGAGAAAAGCACAGATTAAATAGCAAGTTGGAGCTGAGATCGGAGATTGGATCTTGGGCCTATATAGAAGTAGGCAGGTAGCCTGCTGCCCATGTCAACGCAACAAATGTGCCATGGTCATAAGGCCGGTCCTATCGCACGGATCACCTGTTTATGACTTTTCATGACCCCTCGGTGTCCTGTTTCTCAGAGGTAAAGTCTTCCAATTTACTTGTTTGCGTCTCACAACTTGTTGGTTAACTCGTACATTTTGTTCTCTAGCAGCCTTCAATCCTCGCTTGTAACTGTCACGTCTCTCGTGTGATAGCCCACTTTTCTGTAAAAAACTTGCCGAAATTTTTTGTTGCTTGCACAATAGATAATGAAGTTAAATGTGTACGTGAACAGCTCCAGACAGTTCACCACAAGTCTATACGTTCTATATTGCGTGGAACTGAGCGTCTCATCTTGAAAGAGAGGCCGTGCAATAGAGGGCGACGCAAACACTATGGGGATATTGCCCAGCAAGAAAATCACGATTACAATGAGGACCATCATTGCAAGCCTGCGATGCATCTGTTCTCGTTTTATTCGCACGTGATTTTGAAATCTTACGAGATCTTCGGCTGGTTGCGTCCTACTTACTTGATGTATCAACAAAACACTCAGAATGATCAAGGCAATTGAGGAGGCGTAGTTTCCAAATGTGGCTTTGACCCAAGAGTTGGATTTATCCAAGTAATACATTACGTCTCCCGCGGAATATTTTGGTTGAATTTCGTTGCAGTCGTTTATTTCATAGGACATAATGTATCCACTGTTGATCAGGATGGACGCCATAGCCAAAATGACAATAACGCGACGAGCAGTTTGTCGCGTGCATAGTATCTTGCTCCTTATTGGATACTTGATGTAGACATAGCGCTCAACTGCCAGGGTCACCGTTAACCAAACACTCAGTGTTCCAGACATGTTGTTTAGCGGCAGATAAATGTAAATCTCGTAGAACCGTCGCCAGTAGTATGTCTGCTGCAATCCGTGACACTCGGTACACCGAGAAACACCGATACACGATCCAATTGCAAGGGTTATCGTGTCAGAGACGGCCAGCATTCGTAGATAGGTATAGGTGGACAGGCGGAAGGACTTGTGAGAGAGCACAATCAGGTTAAGAATGTTGAATGCAATTCCAAGGGCGCAAGCACTTGGAAAGATGTAAACATACAATATGTTTTCCTCGTAGAGGGTTATGTCAGTGTAATTACATGTTGATTCGTTGTACACTGACCTATTGTCTGCCGTGTCCAGCATACTTCTTAGCTCAGCAAACGTCCTGTTACATCTGGTCAGCCATGATGGTCCCAGCTCCACTGGTGTCTGCTACGTATGTCATTCAACGTTCACTCATTTGTTTTACACGGTTGTCGCATTGGCGCGACAATTCTACACTTCTTATGTTTCCTGCAACAGCACATCAACTTGTTACACTATGGTTCAGATGAAAATAACTCTTTCGTCAAATGATACGCATAAACACATTTTGATGACACATTGGTCACGAGTATCTCCAATAGTCACATGAATTGTTACCAGGCATAAGATAAAGCCTGATGGTTTAATCGCATACTTGGCTGAGATAAAACATCTATGTGATAGAGATTATTATATCATTGTTAGAATTATTCTATTCTGTACGAGAAAATTTTAAAAATTTCATTTTTTTTCATACTGGGGTCTCTGTAGTAGTGTGTATAGGATTCCATTCAGAAACGAATGAATGGAAAAAATTATGCAAATGCATATCAGCCTCTCTCCATGTTCTTTGCTCCTGTGACGTGGGAGGTCTTTGTTCTCGCCATATCTCATGAGAGGATTGGTCGACAAAACAGAAGAAGCTTAATATGTAACCATAGTCTTTGTTGGGAGGGGGCGCTGTTGTGTCAAACAATTCTTTTGTCTTGTATCTCTGATATAAGGAGACCTGCAACTGTGATGTCTCATTTATTGGTCTTAGAATTGAATCTCATGCATTTGTTTACAGTAATTAATACATGTATATCACACAACATGGCAGACAATTGGAATTTTGTTCATGTGAAATTACTTCTCTGTCGACAAAATAATAGCTAATAGTAATAAAATTTTGCTCTGTTATTAGCATAATGTACATGACGTCCCAAAAATGTGCTCATGCTTTAATACAACATCGGGAGTTCAAATTAAGTTGACTCTTTTGCCAGACATACTGTATAGTTATACCATTTTGTGAAAGTAAGCATGTGAGCCATCACATGCTCTGTATGCACGTACGGAAATGGCTAGCAGACAACTCGAATTTTGGAGAAAGAAATTTTTTTGCGTAATGACTGAAAATTTATAAAAAATCATGGATATGCGAAGACAATTAATCTTCTTCACAAAATAATAAACAACGTATTTATTTTGCTTAATAGGCTCGATTCTTTTTTGATTACCTCTTTAACTCTTTAATGTAGTTAAAGCCAGTAATTTTGCTCCTAAGCCACTTGAAGTATCAGTGCATTTTTGGAACACCCTGTAACTTCGTCAGGCAAGTATTACACTAACAGGATTTACCTGCAAGTGGAAGAGTATCTACGGAAGTCCTCCGCACATCAAAGGCTTGGTGGCGCCACCACTGATTGAAGTAAGCTAGTCGCTATTCACGGGCTTGTCTGAACATGCTGCATGAGATAATTGTGGTCGTAAACCAACATGCTTGTTTAGCGTACGAGTTTCAAAGTGAAAAAACAAAGAATCAGTGATGCAAGTGACCAGCATGACTGTTTTTAAAATTGAAAAGGAAATAGTGGATGTCTTTGAATTTTTAAAATTGATGCGTTATTAGAGAAATTAGCGAGTAGGTTTTTTTTCGGCATTGTGGCCAGGAGTATTAATTTGTGAATCGGTCAGGACTGGTTAGTCACAGTCTGGCTTGGGCTCGCTTCGGCGTTGAGGTAGCAGAACCCCAAATGTTGGCGAAGGATTTATCTCATGCTTGGAGTCAATAACTGTTACAAAACTGCACCCCCTAAAATTGATTATTTGTCTCTGGGTAAGTCAGTATTTGAAAAATATAGAACTGATGACGTCGGCAATTATTTTTGTGTTAAATATCCAGGCCTGAAAGATTACAATTATACCAAACTCACAACACTTCAGTGATTAGGTCACAGACACTATAGCATTCAGTTTAAGTGCACAGACATTTAATGTCAAACTCCGGAGACCTGTTGATTTGACGTAGACGGAGACAACTTCACGTTACATTTGTGACCGGACATTTTCCTGCAAAACACTTCACCAAATTTCTTATTGAACGCGCAATAGATGCAAAAGTTCAGCGAAAATGTCATCATTTCCATACAGTTTGACGCAAGTCGGTATATTTGGTACGCCGGTGACGTCAAGGTGCTGTCGTTGAATACCACGCGTGCGATGGGCGCAGCGGCGAGCACGACTGGTAGGTTACCGAAGAGGAAGAAGATGACGAGTACAATTAGCATCACCGTGAGGCGCCTCTGTAGCTTACTTCGGGCATTGTTCTTATTATGCTGGGATAACGTGTTAACCCGTGACGGCGGCTTCCTGACTTCTAAAATGAGTAGGACGCTAAGAACTATGAGAAGAATGAGAGACACGTAGGTGACCAAGACAGCCTTCAGCCACGTTTGTGCGATGATCACATGGTATAGCACTGTCCTGGCATCGCTGAAACGTTCCAGTTGAAAACAGTCGTTGATCCTAAACATGAAAAAATGGTGATAATTTATCGCCACCCCACACACGGATAGGATAAGTATAACTTTGCGCGCGTTTTTCACCGTACAGTGTTTCTTGCTGATTACGGGATACTTAATGAACACTAGTCGCTCGGCAGCCAGGGCTACCGTGAGCCACACACTTACTGTTCCACTCATGTTGTTGAAAGGCAAATACACGTAGATTTCATACACCCTTCTCCAGTAGTTGGACGGGGTGGGAATGTAGCACCATTCGCAGCGCGACAGTCCAATGAAAGCCAGAATGACGAGCGTTACCATGTCGCTGATGGTCAACGCCCTCATATATGTGTACGTCGACAGTGAGAACGCCTTGTCTGACAACACGATCAGGTTAAAAGTATTACACAGCACTCCTATGCCACAAATACATGGATACACGTAACTGTAGACGATGTATTCCTCCTCCAGTAACACTGTGGCATTGCAGCTCTTGTTCATGGTCATAAGTCTGCACCGTAGGGTTTGCCTGTTGCTCCTGCTACATGAGTTTCATACACGACTTTACCAAGTTCAGTACTCTGATTTTCAAGATGTTTGTCCCACTTATTTCATTAGAGGCTCTGTCTCCATAAACGGTTCGTTGGATCGGCTCGATTTGCCACTGAATTTCAACTTTGGTTTCAAATGGATTCTCGGCTTTTCAAGATATTCAGCCTGGCGTCTTATGATTGGATACTTTTTGTCCCCAAACTTTCGGTAGTTTAAGACATAGAATAGCACTCTTGCAATGGTCTTGAGGCTTTTTGCAGATTCAGATGTACGTATTCTCTAATGAACACAGTTATTCAAAAATCACTTGTCTAGTTGTGGTCACTAGTCAACCTCTGTTACATGTAATCTACTCCCGTTAATTTAATACTTCCTCTACGCGTGATGATTCGACGATTCTGTTCACGGTAAATAAACTATATTGCTTTCTAGTGGACCATTAAACCCAGCAAGCAAACATAATCATATTTATGGCGTTTACTATTTATCAAAGTAAGCACTATTTTATCATTTGATTACGTTTGTTTGCCTGAATGGATGTTAATCGCATTGTGTCTTTAATCTATGTGTTTCCTGCTTTGCTTCATCACGCTTAACAAGCATGCTAAAAGGATTAATTTAGTCTGACCACATCCTTTCCTGGTCATATTTTAAGTGAAAAACTATGTTTTGATTATTTTACCTTCCAAGTTTGATTAACATTTAATAACAGAGTGTTTATCACGCACCTGTTATCAACTAACGTGTGCTTGATGTTAGGTATTACAAGTCTGTGGACTTAAGCAAATACTATCTACAAAACTATAAGGTTTAACTCATTGAAGGAGTATATTTCTAAAAATTGGAAGCCTGTAAAGTTTCGTTTTTGACTTTTTATCAATCTGCCAGTAACTGGGTCACTGCATATCTTAAAATTAATACAGTTTAACAACATTGATGGCAAAGTTACGATATCAATATCAAAAATAGAATTTTTATGATTTTTCTAAAAAAATGGAAAGTTATGTAAAAAAACTAAGTGTTAATTTCGAAATCTGTAACAGCATATTTTAAGATTTCTTCTTAAACATTCATGATCGTTTTTTGTTTGATGGTGAATGTTCAAGAAGAAAAATGCTGTTACTAATTTCTAAATTTACATTTCATTTTTCATTGAACTTTTGAGTTTTTTATGAAAGTCATAACAATGTTTGATAGCTACTCATGCAAAAGTGGAAATTTTAAAAAACTAATCCTAACAGTATTTTTGAGAACATGCACAAAGCATTGTATACAAAAGTTGCAGTGAATCCTTTTTGCCATTTCTGAGAACTGGTGTTCCAAACTTGGACATTTTTCTAGGGTTATTAACATAACCTTAAATTCAGAGCATTGTTAGCAATGTATTGGGCAATAATTTTCTAAAATCAGGGTAAAATGTCAATTTTAGGACAATTCACTATGCTGGAATTTGAAGATAAAAAAATCACCAGCTTTCCAAAAATGCAAAGTTTTGAAGCAAATGTCCCCTGACTCCAGAAAAGTGTCCAAACTTGGCTAACTTCTAAAAATCGTATCTCAGACATGGCTGATCAGAATTACGTGAATTATTCAGGTATGGGGCTTTATGCAAGGTTCTCAAAAAAGGTATTGGGAGTGGTCTCACTTTTGCAGGAGGGGCTAACGGAAAAAATAATGAAGGAAAAAATAAAAAGTTATATTATATGAAAAACTCTAAGAGCGTTTTTGAGATTTCTTCTTAAACAATCCCATTCATCTCAAATGAGATTTGATTATATCATTGATATTGTTGTTTTGTTGTTTGCCATAAGCACCAAGTCACCTTGGCCATTTAATGACGCATAATAAGGAGAAAAATCAAATTCTACAGGCTTTCTACTTTCGTAAATGCATTTACCGAGTTAAAAATGTAATTTTGTACATATTTGGCAAATTATACAGAATTATGGACAAAGTCTTACGTAACCTCAATGGGAATAATGCATGTCAACCTTGGACTGTCTTCACTTATTGAATGGTTGGTGTATGAGCTGGTCGTCTGCTTGCTCATTGTGGTGCATCTTGTCCCATGAAATGGGTAATGCTTTTGTTACGACCATAAACAAACCCAAGGACTGATCTGGAGACAACTTAAGAAGGTGATATCACTCAAAGTGTTGTCTGAGTCCGTTTTATTAGTCCTCTTGTTGTGTATGTAAATACACCAATGTCGTTTTTATTCCTGTTTGAGTACAGTTATAAAACCGTTCTCCTGAAGTGGCTGTGCAATCAGTTTTGCCTATTACATCTTATGAAATAAATCTCTCAAGGAATGTGTGCAGATGGTTGGTGTAGCTTTCACAGTTGAAAATCGTTTCGTGAATTTTGAAATTGTGTGACAAGTTTTCTATTTTGAATAATTGAGACATGGATAACTTTCCTTGATTATGTTGGACCGTATCACCAAGTGTGTACATTTAGCCAAATAATTACAAAGCTGTGGAATTTAACTCGGCTAAGGTTTATGTTTTCTGAAAGAAATTTCCGTAGAATTTAATTTTTGACTTCATACCAGTCTGCCACTAATTAGGTCACATGATCTTGCTTTTTTAGGAAAATGTAGCAAAAAATAAAGTACTTACATAAATAGGTACATTCATTTCAAAATAGCAGAATCAATTAATAAGCAAATTTCGTACGATATAAATGTTCAAAATAAAATACCAGAAATAGCCTTTCATTTTCATTTTAGGCAACTTTAAATTTTCTTCATAAAAATCATGCAAGTCCTATTTTTTGATAGTCCCTCGTGCAAAATTGAAACATTGAAACATTTTAAAAATAATCTTTACTGTGCTTTAGATAATGGTGTGTAAAGCAGAGTATCTGAAAATTTCACGTGACTCCGATCAGCCATTTCTGAGATGCGTTGTTCTGAAGTTGGCCAAACACAAAATGTTACGTAATGACTGTCCCAAACTGGAGAATTTTTCCCTATTTCAGTCTAAGAGAATTTCTTAGTATTTACCATTCTCTAGCTAATTTTTTCCGATTGTAATATTAAATTTCAACACATTATTTTCATGCTTATGTCGTTAAAGTTCATTATACATTACTTGTGTCACTTATCAAAATCGGACTCGAAAATTGCATGGCACATTTCAAGAAAACTTACAGATTCGTATTCTAATCATGGGGCTTCATTGATTAAGTTCTGGGTTGGAGTTGAGGTCTGAGTTTGGACCTAAGACCCTGAGCGCTGGTCTTGTGTTTTCAACATCAGATATTTCTGAGAATGGGGACACTGAGTGTTGTGATATTTTGAGCCTCATGCCTTTTACTGTTATGTTGTCTTACAGAGGTATGGTCTAACAAGAGCCAGTAGATTGGCCGAATCAGTGGCACCCTTGGCTCTGTCCTTGATTCCCAGCGTACTGGTAACGGGTCCATACGACGTGCAGACGATTGTTTCTCTGCTACGTAGCCAACTAGAGGGCACCAGCTGCAGTACTGAGTACCCATGGATGTCACCCTTAGGTCTGGCCTCTCTCGTGTCAAGTCTCTTACTAACAGATGCCGATACATCAAACCAGCAGGTGAGTTGTCTTACATAGACATAATCTCAAGGTCATGGCCTTATTGACAATTTAGTCAAATATCTACCAAACTATAGATTTTAACTTGGTGAAGGTATAAAATTTTCTGAAAGTTGAAAGTTGTAGAATTTGATTTAAGATTTTTTACAATCATCTGCCATTAATTGAGTATATTGATAACAAAACAATGGTATGAACATCCATTACTTGAGTATATTGATAACAAAACAATGGTATGAACATCCATTACTTGAGTATATTGATAACAAAACAATGGTATGAACATCCATTACTTGAGTATATTGATAACAAAACAATGGTATGAACATCCATTACTTGAGTATATTGATAACAAAACAATGGTATGAACATCCATTACTTGAGTATATTGATAACAAAACAATGGTATGAACATCCATTACTTGAGTATATTGATAACAAAACAATGGTATGANCAGGGCGTTAACCCGAACGATTACGGTAGGTCACATGATCTTGCTTTTTTAGGTTTTTTAGGAAAATGTAGCAAAAAATAAATGTAGGTACATTCATTTCAAAATAGCAGAATCAATTAATGAGCAAATTTCGTACAATATAAATGTTCAAAATCAAATCCCAGAAATAGCATTTCATTTTCATGTTAGGCGACTTTAAATTTTCTTCATAAAAATCATGCAAGTCCTATTTTTGATAGTCCCTCGTGCAAAATTGAAACATTGGAACATTTTTAAAATAATCTTTATAGTGCTTTAGATAATGGTGTAAAGCATAGTATCTGAAAATTTCACTCCAATCAGCCATTTCTGAGATGCGATGTTCTGAAGTTGGCCAAACACAAAATGTTATTAGTGACTGTCCCAAACTGGAGAATTTTTCCTTATTTCAGTCTAATAGAATTTCTTAGTATTTACCATTCTCTAGCTAATTTTTTCCGATTGTAACATTAAATTTCAACACATTATTTTATGCTTATGTCTTAAGTTCATGCTGGCATTATACATTACTTGTGTCACTTATCAAAATCGGACTCGAAAATTGCATGGCACATTTCAAGAAAACTTACAGATTTGTTCTCGAATCATGGGGCTTCGTTGGTTAAGTTCTGGGTTGGAGTCGAGGTCTGAGTTGGGAACTAAGACCCTGAGCGCTGGTCTTGTGTTTTCAACATCAGATATTTCTGAGAATGGGGACACTGAGTGTTGTGATATTTTGAGCCTCATGCCTTTTACTGTTATGTTGTCTTACAGAGGTATGGTCTAACAAGAGCCAGTAGATTGGCCGAATCAGTGGCACCCTTGGCTCTGTCTTTGATTCCCAGCGTACTGGTAACGGGTCCATACGACGTGCAGACGATTGTTTCTCTGCTACGTAGCCAACTAGAGGGCACCGGCTGCAGTACTGAGTACCCATGGATGTCACCCTTAGGTCTGGCCTCTCTCGTGTCAAGTCTCTTACTAACAGAGGCTGATACATCAAACCAACAGGTGAGTTGTCTTACATAGACATAATCTCAAGGTCATGGCCTTATTGACAAATCAGTGTATTTAGTCAAATATTTATAGATTTTAACTTGGTGAAGGTATAAATTTTCTGAAAGTAGAAAGTATGTAGAATTTGATTTTAAGATTTTTTACAACCATCTGCCATTAATTGAGTATATTGATAACAAACAATGGTATGAACATCCATTAATTGAGTATATTGATAACAAAACAATGGTATGAACATCCATTAATTGAGTATATTGATAACAAAACAATGGTATGAACATCCATTAATTGAGTATATTGATAACAAACAATGGTATGAACATCCATTAATTGAGTATATTGATAACAAAACAATGGTATGAACATCCATTAATTGAGTATATTGATAACAAAACAATGGTATGAACATCCATTAATTGAGTATATTGATAACAAAACAGTGGTATGAACATCCATTAATTGAGTATATTGATAACAAAACAGTGGTATGAACATCCATTAATTGAGTATATTGATAACAAAACAATGGTATGAACATCGTGATCAAATTTTATTTGAAATATGATGAGACCACAAAAGTTTTAGTTTTCCAAAATATTTCGCTTTCATACTATGCAATTTAAAGACTGTTCTTCATAAAACTGGTGTATTTTGGTAGCCCCTTTTACAAAAGTGGAAAGTCCATAAGGAGTAGTATTTCATAGGACTCTGAATTGTTTTTAAAATGTTTTTTTTTGCATCAGGGGCTATCAAAAATAGGACTTTCATTCATATTTATGAAAAATTGCATAAATGAAAACGAAATGATTGTTTCGAAAACTGTAGTGGCCTGTTTGAGATTTCATCTTAAACGTTTATATCAAATATGAAAGTCAACTTGTTGATGCCGTTTTTTGTAGTCTCTGGCAATGTAGCTTTCTTTTTTTACTAATTTTTACTAAAACGGTATGGCCGCATGTCCCAATTAATGACTGGTTGTAAAAAAACAAATTCTTGTGGCAGGCTTTTCGCTTTCAGAAAGCAAAAACTTTTACTGGCAGTTAAAATCTTTAGTTTTGTAGATTTTTGGCTAAATTACACACTCGAGTCAATAACATCTTACGTAACCGCAATGAAGTCAACTGGTACTTAGTGGCCTGTCCCTACTCTACTGTATGAGTTGATCTGATCACTGCAGTTGGGTTCTGGGCAAGTGTGGTAACTGATCTCTAGTCAAATCTTGGTTATGCTACGGGCCAGTGTCAGTTTCTGTGTTGCTAGTTTCAAATGAGTGACGAAAGTGCTATCAGTATTGCGTTACTGTGGCGACGTGTTTGCCACCATAGGATCATTTTCACCAGCATTTAGTTTTGTCTGGTTACCGCCTGCAGGTGTCATTTTTAAGGCAGGAATTGATGGCGAGGCAATCCTTTCTCTGCAATAGATTGATTAACAATACCGTTACTCTCTCGCACAGTGGATGTCCTGAGTATCCTGATTGATTGGTCAGCAGTCTGTGGATACAGCCACCTCGTTATCAGTTTGACGATGGCAAATCAATGTTTACCTTGTCCAGCTTCCTGCTTTCTTCAGATAAGCTCATGTAATCCAGCAATTATGTTGTAAACAGCGCGCATGACGCTAACCGCATTTAAAAATACTATTTGCAAACCACTTTCAACAAATGTCGTGAAGCAGATTGTGTTTTGTTTGAAATATTTTCACCATAAAACTTCAAATGGAGAAAAAAAGGTTGACTTTCAGAGAAATTGGACTTAATTTTCACCTGTTGATTCCTTTGTGTGACTGTAAGCTCTGACCAGCTTAACCACAGTATTGTATACCAACACAAAAGGCTTGCTTGACAAGTTTAATCAAGCGGGATTCTAGATTAGATCCGGATAGTGGAAATTTCTTGATTTTTACACTCCAGGAGAATGGTGCATAAAATAGGAGTCCTTCTTCAGCTCATGTGAGTGCTTTGAAGGAAACAGTCCGGCTATTAAAGTGATAGTGAAGCACCAGCTGTATTTTGGAGCAACTCAAACTGCCAGCAAAATGCCAGCAAGACCGACCGTTGAACTGGCGTTCTCATTACTAACAAAAATGTTTGTGAAACTGCTGATATTGTCAAGTATGACCCAGTTGTACTAACTGTTATCTAATATTTGTCATGTAACAAATCAGTTAGTAGGTACAGTAGTCATGGTTACTGTGCCATGTTTTTTAATGTTCAAACATTATGTGTTGTCAATATCATTTTCATTTTGATCTCAGTGTATTCTTAATGTGTTACAATTTTCAGATGACTTCCTGTATACAGGCATGTGTTCACCTCTACAAAGATTCATGTTTCAGCAGTGACTTAAGCAGAGTGTATGTATGTTAATTTTCGGTTAAAAATTTTGCAGTGTACATAATTATTCGCTATACATTTCTGTATAGTAACCACGCATAACTGCGCAGTTGGCACATAACTTTTGAGTTGTTGAAATTTTGTGTCAAAATTATGTGCGTTTAATATGATCAGAGTCTTTTATTCCAACTTGTTTTCCGTGAAGTAATACGAGAAGAATGGCGATCACCAAACTTTACTCAAGTCCCTTCAAGACGCATTCAGAAACGAAAACTAAATTCTAGTTGCTATGGAGGTTAATTAAATGTCAGCACATTTTGAAACTTAGTGAAGTTTTCCTGTAAAGGAGGTTTGAAAAATGTTATTTTTGTAGGCGGATTTTTCAAATGAAAAAGTGCAGGGTATGTACTTTGTAACTTGAAATTTATCTATTCATGGTGGTTGTAATTTTAGTGAGGAGGCAGTGTGGTGTAGTGTGATGGTCTCCGCATTCTTTACTCGGTCGTGGGTTTGAGTCCCACTGGGCCACACTGCTAGACCCTTGAGTCAGGTTTCTAGCTCCTCAGCTCCGTTTTAAATATATATTAATAAAGCACAAAAATATTTCCAGGTGATCAGTGCAATGGGCCCACATGCACGGCCTGCGCACGTCTGGTACAACGTGTTATTATTATTTTTTAATTGTAATTTTAGTATCTGCCCCAGTGTATAACAAGGTATCAACTTGTGAAGAAAGTGAGGCTTATAATAAATTGTACTTTTTATTGAGTACTTTTTCGAGAAAGCCAAGGTAGCAGTCTTAGAGTTTTCAAGTAATTTTGAATTCCCAAATTTGCTTAAGATTTTACTCATGAATTTTTGGTGGTCACACTTTACCGAGTTCTTTCCAAGATTTTGAGCACTTTGGTTTCATGCGTTTTGGTGGTCTCCAAAACATGTGAGGAATTGCTCAGTCGTAATAAATTAATGAAAGGGACTGGGTAAAGTTTAGCCCTGATGCGTGTTTCACGAATGCATTTGTCCTATGGTCTCTGAGCAGACATGTTCATTAGGCTTGAACTAGCACAATAGGTGGCATTGCTGCATGGTCCTGGACACTTTTATATAGCTTCCGCGACCTTACTGTTATGTTTCAGACCACCTGGCATGTATACGGGCATGGTTGTGATACTGAGAGCAATGTACCAAGCATCCAGTGGCCCGTATTGTGATACTGTGAAGGATATGAGTCATCAGATGACAGCTGCTTTACTGCGTGCCAACATCAAGGATGCTTCTGAGGTATTCCTCTGTGTTCTCATACTAAGGGTGCACAATTGACACATCCCGTTTTCAGCTATCCTCTTTTGCTGAATTTGAAAAACTGACTATATGACTGACCTAGTTTTCCAAAAGTAGGGCCGCTAACACACCTGTGTTAATCCTAGGAACCAGTTAAAGATACTGGTTCCTAGGTTAAGCCGAACAAGTGAAGATCGATTTGTCATGCCTCATTTAGCTTTTTGAAAATTTTCCTCACTGCAACTCACCATTAAAGGGTAAAACTTTATTGTTGCCAGAATGACAAATGAACTAATTTTGTTATAAAATTGTGATTATCACGACAGCAATGTACATCTGTGGCAGGGGCCTAGAACCCTACAGCGCACAGCATTGTGGGTAAATACTACAGAATCAGAGAGGTCATTTTGGGACGTAGCTATTATTTAGTTAAATACATAGTTACCAAAAGAAAAATTACCAGTCCATGGACGAATGATGATGTCTGCGTGTGGTGTGAGTTATTACACTGGTGCTCTCTGTGTGTTTGGTGACAAGTCTGTTTCTTCCAGGGCTTGGAATTTTCCTATTTTAGAAGATTTCCTCTTTTTTGGTTTTGATATCTTCTTATTTGATTTCCAGTTTCCTCTTAGAATGATATGTCACCTGGAAAATGTTCCTGTTTTTGTCATTGGACAATACAGGCAGTGTTCTTCTTACAGGAACTCTACGAGTGTACAGCCGCAGTAGTGTCTTTAGCCCTCATCAGTAACATACTTGATGTGACCAAAGTGAAGGACATTCTCTCACGGCTTGAAAAAGATTACAGTGCAAATCCAAAAGTTGGTACCAGTACGATGTTTCTCAGTCACTAACGAAACATACATGCCAGATTTTCCATTAAACTAAATAAACTGCAGCTTAGGGCTTTGTACAAAATAGAGACCCCCTCATCGTCTCCATAGGGGCTTAATCAACGGGTTTGTTAGGGGGAGATGGAGAGCTAGAAAATTGTAGCGGCTGGGGGTAAACATTTTGGTGACCAGTAATCGGTAGCTCAAAAACGCAGAGGGATTTTAATAGTCAGGGCCTCCAGACTTTTCATAGCTCAGAGAGCCCGAGAAAACTTTGCACACTATTATGCTCTAGTCAATGCTGATATACACTCCCAAGTAAAACTTAAGTCGCAACAAACGCCATGTGACTCTAAGGTAACTTGTAAGTTTTTCCGTATGTATGATTCTCTCATTTCTAGTGATGTCCGTTGACACTAGACTTTCTCCCAACTGTTATGGCTTTAAACAGTTAGTAACTGCAATGTTGATTTAAACGAAGCTGCAAAAATGATTATTTTTCATGGAAATAGTTTCCTGCTGCTGTCCCATTGCATCATATTGTATTGTACAGTCTGCAGAATTGTATTGCATTGTATTGTGCAGAATAGTGTAGTGCAGAATTGTATTGTATTGTATTGTATTGTGCAGGATTGTGTAGTGAAAAATTGTATTGTGTTGTATTGTATTGTGCAAAATTCTATTGCATTGTATTGTGTTTCATAGAATCGAATTTTATTGTATTGCGCAGCATTCTATTGTATTGTACTGTAAAATTGATATATACACTCGGGTCCTGTTGGAAAGTGGTATTTTCAATCAAGAAGTAACCCACGTTTTGTTTTGTTTATTCAGAATACTGGCTTGTGTCTTGCCATCGGACATATCTCGTTGGCATGTGGTAGCCTTAGTTTGCCTGACTTTAACTTGACCAGTGAGAAGTATGAAACAGAATGGCAGGCTCACATACTAAAGGTACTGTTATGTCTTGAACGCTGCACTGTCTTCTGTGACTATAGAAAGTGATGTTAGATAATTCTCTTTTCTCTAAAATTTGGTCAATTTTTTCCATAATAATGACTGATTTGGCAAAACATTTACTCATTGGGTGTGAATCTTGATTTAGGAGAAGGCCTTAAAAAGGTCAGTCATGTATGAAAACTGGCCATCAACTGTTTGCATGTGAATCCGTGTGACGGCCTGATTTCATGATCACTTGCGTTTTCTCCATTTTGCATATGAATCATGAAAAAGTCGGAAGAAGAATTTGAAAATATGTAAACATTTGCTCCACCTCACCCCGGCCTCAGAAATAGTTTCATCCAGGTTTAACATGTCATCTACCCACAGAACTTGGCAATGGTGAGGTCAATTCTGAACCTATACTGCCCTCATTTACCCACCATCATAATAGGATGGCGATCTTATATAACCAGGCAAGACCTCATAATATCTGATTCAGATAATACCATGTAATGACAAAATCAATACAGTTTAATTGACACAGCCAACTCAATCGAAAGACTGCCTGTAAATAGATGACCACAAAATTCTGTAACTATTTAGAAAGCACAACATTGACCTTTTTACTGTTTGAGAATTATTGGATATAGGTTTTAGATGCCATCTTTTGACTGGAAATATAGTTGTACGTTCTGTGGCTTCATGCTGCTGAAAAACTGGTGTCCCACAATCCATTCCAGATATCTCACAAATCTGTAACCGTAAAAATGTCAGTGTTTTTGTCATGAATGATAATAGAATGCCTGCGTTATTTACAGGGTGACTCCACCCTGGCCTGTCTCAACGGTCTTGCTGCTCTTGTTGGTGGTGACTGGATAGTGTCTGGTGTAAGTTAGGATCACTTATATTGACTCTGTGTTGCACACTGTTACACCTTGATATTCTGGTTTTGGTTCTTAAGGTTTGGTTGTTAAATTCAGAACATCACATCTCTGAAATGACTGATGATATTCTTATGAAACTTCTCATGTAGCATGCTTTATACACTCTTCCCAAAACTATGCTAGAAATAGTTATTTTTGAACTTTTCCACTTTTGCATGAGGGTCAAAAAATAGGACTTTATGATGTGCATAAAATGAAAATGAAATATTTTAGAAAAATAACGGTATTTTTGAGATCACATCTTAAATATTTATATCAAATACAATTGAATCATGCTATTGACACCGTTGTTTTGTTATCAATGTACCTTTTTGAGTAATTTCACAAAAACCATGGTCACATGACCCAATCAATGGCAGTTTGGTAGAATGTCAAAAATCAAATTCCACATGCTTTCTACTTTCAGAAAATACGTACTGATTTTACATATGTAAAATCTTATTGTTTTGTTAGATATTTGTCTGAATGCTCAGTCGTGTCAATAAAGTCCTACATACCTTCAATGCTGCTATCGCCCCTTCTGTGAAATTCAAATACTTAATTAACAGCTCATTATTTAAAATTTAATGGCTCATTGTTATCAAAATGGCATAGGCAAGAAATTGAATTTCAAGCCTCAAAAGTGGGGCTACCTTTATTAATATAGGTCAGCCCCCAGCAAGTGGGACCCTTTTGTATAAATTTTGAACGCTCCGTCCAAAGACAGCCGAACAGCTGGGGCAACTGTATATTAAATAAGCCCACTATTAAATTTCTTGCCCATGTCAGTTTAGTAAGAATAATTCGTTTTAGGTAATAAGCTGTTAGTTCTAATTTAGTCCACTTACCATATAGTAAACTGGTCTTGACTCGTCCATTTCTCAAATTAGAAGTGATTTCTAAGTTGAGGAATAAAGTTACTGTTTACTACCATTTGAAACCGAGCTTACTAAGTGGGTTTGACCTGTTTGGTCATTTGTTATGCCAAGCGTTGTATACTGTCTCAATTAAATAGCAAGCTAATGTAAATGCCGAAAGGAAATATTAAGTACTACCACTGAAATTGCATTTCGTGCGAATTACAGCCAATACTGAGGCAAAGATTTGAATATTAGGTAGTATGCCAGTTTGTTTTGCAACGGCTTAGAAATTCTGCAGACAATCTTAAATTTTTCAGTGTGGAAAAGTAGGGATTAAGCTTATCTATAAATCTGACATTCATACTTCAGTTCACGCCATAAATAATTGCACAAAAAAATTATAACGTGTAGTTACCTGGCTGCCTAACTAGTCATTCTTGTTCCTCACAAGGGGAATTCTGCTTGGCGACTGAGCTGTAGTGATGGGAATTCGAGATAATTTTGTACAGTTGTCTTGTCTTGTCTTGTCTTGTCTTATACAGTTATAATGCAGATGAGTGACCACCAGACTGACCAGTTGATTTTGTGTGCGTGCAGGGTCTCCTAGACTTGTCTACAGTGAAGAAGACCTCTGTGTCAGACGTAGTGAAATGCCTGACTAATGTCGTCTGCAGTCGTGAAGCAGACGCTACTGCTCAAGGACATGCGCTCTGGCTTCTTGTTAACATTTATGTCTCGATGACGGGGCGAGGTAAGATCTTCAATTTGGAATGCAAGAAATCGTCAATATTGTCGTTTTTAAATTCAGGCTTAAATCAAAATGCTTGCAAAAGGTTGTTGACAGCTACACGCTGGTATATAATAACTTAGAATTTATTAAACATCTTAAAATTTGCTTTCTGTCATGTTTGACTGCTAGTCACTTACAGGGGTCCCCCATTTTGAGAACCAGTTTCTTCCCTGAATAACTGGCGCCAAACAGGTTCTCAAAATCCGTGATGCCTTTAAGTGACTGTTGCCTATTTTACTGCAGCAATGGTTAGGTTAGATATTGTTAGATACGTCAGTTTATGGGTCTTTTCACTGTTGAAGTCTATCAATTTACAGTTGGAGAGAAGCAACTTCAAAGAATTTAATGAATACTGCTTTGATTTAACTATTAGGGTGGATCACGTTCTCAATTAAGAAGTATCTAATATGCTGTTTAGACAGCAATCAATGTGTCCACAACCTGTCTATTCCGTCCATTGTATTGTATTGTAGTGTAAAATTAGGAGCTCTTGCTCTGTAATTGAAGACGCCTGAAATGGTTTCCAGCGGCGAGTTTAACGATGTCAAAATTGAGATTATAGTAATGTGTCATTTTATATCAGACTAATTAATGCATGTTATAACCAAGTAGTGCCACCTAGTGAGGTAGTCCAGGAGATTCTGCCATCTTGGTTCTAATTCTTGCCACTTCTCGATGGGAGATTTAAATTCGGTCAGAAGTTTTGATCGCAAAATCACCAATTGATATCCGTTTTTATTATGAATCTGGTCTCTGTGTTAATTTGTATGGTTCACATATACTGTAGCATGTGCTTTAGATTTTACAAAATTGTTTTTGTTGAATTTTGTTGGATTGAGCAAAATTAATGTGAGTATAAGTGAATATAGGCAGACACCACATTGTGTTTCTCCAAAACCAAAGTAGTTGTTAGGGAGATGGTGTTATGGCTTTCCATCCCTATTAATACATATGCTAGAGTACATCTGTTGCCCTTGACATGTTGTATGTTACAGGAGCCACTGCTACGGCAGCGCCATCTTCCTATAAATATTTGCCTGAAGGTAGTGTCTTGAAAGCAGCTATGGATCTGCTGATGTCCAGAGGTATGTTTTAACTTAACAGTAGTTCTTGAAGCTCAATAACACAGATCTGTTGTCCTATAAAGTCATTTTTGCTTGTGAAAGGTTTAAAGTTTGTATGTTCCATATTTTCAATTTCATCCGATGCATTCCTTGTCAAGTGGACACTCCCCAAAATACCACAGTGCTGTCTCTGATTCTGCATCATTTACCCACTATGCTTGGCAACTCTAGGACTCCTAGGCCACATTTGTACACTGCTGTCCTGTTAATCACTATTTCATTGATTAAAATAAGTTCACCAGTAGTCATTGTTAATAGATTTAGTCGTGCATAGTTTGTAGCAATGCAGTCATCAACATTTTTATTCCCTTCATATCATTCGTGCATGCCCTGTCATTTAAGTCTCTATACTCACCTAAGAGTTGCACGTGCCCGAATGTTAGTGTTTTTATTTTTGTTTGTATTTTATACTGAAGAATAAAAAATGTGCATTTTATACCATATTTTATTTAAATTCAACAAGCTCGACAAATTTGATATGTTGTGGATGTGTTGTGTATCATTTTTGATTGCCCGTGACAACTCAACGATGCGAGATATTTCGTAACTACATGAAATCGGTCAATGCATTTCAGCTACTGTTGAAAGATGAATAATACCATTTGGGCGGTGCATTATTATGTAGTATGGTATAGTGCGATGTAGTAGTAGTAGTATTTATTTATTATAGTGACAAGTACAATTAAATCAAACAGTTATAGGTATAACATTCGTAAGAAAGATAAGTACCCAGCTCAGTTGGGCTTATTAGTCAATTTAACCACACAACTCAGATGTAGGCCTACCATAAATGCATCGGTTTCTAAGTTCAAAAGCAGACTTGATATATTTGGCAAATTGCCTAGGGAAATACTGAAATAGCAGTTTTAACGTATCTAATCTACTGAAATCTGCAAAGTTCGGGATTTGAAGTGAAACATTATTAAACAGAATAGACCTCCGTGAGTTATAAAGAGAACAATCAAACACAAAATGTAGCTCATCCTCCACAGAACCAGAATCACAACACAAGCAAAGTCTTTCACTTACAGGAGTGTTTACATAACAACCAGTTTCCAAGTGCAATGGGAGATTTCCTGTTCTAAGCTGAGCCAGAAGAGACCGCTCGGAACGAGTTAAATTAATCTTTACATACGGCTAAAAACTCGTGCTTAAATAAAATGCAGGTTCTTAACTTGGGTTTTGTTACAACAGAATCAGCCCAAGCATGTTTTGCGTATTCAAACACTTTGTTTCTAGCGTCTACTATGTTACAAGTAGTCAAATTTTGAAAACATATGGGTAGTCAGCCTTCTGTTTTATATTGCTAGATGCGTAACCGTCTGTAATAAGTATTTAGACACGTAGAACACAAATTTTGCCCAAACACTGCAAATTAAAGTCGTACCTGTGGTAGTCGCAAGGCCTGAATAAAGCAAAATGTAGTATCAGTTCCTAACCAAAACAGAAAAAATTTTTAATAAAAGAAGTCGCAGTGTATGCAAAAATGCCAGCATTTTCCACTCTCATGCCTGATCTCGACACCATCTTGTCGCTGAGTTATGTCAACAGTTAACCTAATGACCTGGTTTGTACTTGAATGCCATTGGTTGATTTAGAAATGAGACCAACCCTCAAGATCTTAATCTGGGGGAACCAGAAACAGATGTTGAATTCTCTATTTTGAAGGTGGTCTTTTTAATCGGCAAATTTCTTTAATTTTGGGTTGCTAATTCTAATGCAGGAAACGTGAACAGAACAGAGGATGATTATTTTATAATCCAGGTACGCTTTTAAACTATTGTGAAGCCTGAAGGTTGTACATTCCACATTTCGTGAAATTTCCTTGACAACTGCCGCTTGAAAAAACTGCACGCAAAGCCAGCACATTTGAATAGCAGTGGTTTGTGACTGTATTTTGCAGACTCTCAACAAGATGACCTGGCCATCTTGAAACTGTTTGATGGTATTGTGCTGCCACCTATCAACTGGATGTCTGTACTTAATCCTATAATGAGAACTTCTCCAGGTTGGTAGTTAATTGGTGGTCTGTTGGTTTAGTCAACACTTCCAATCTGTGTGTTATGGTTCTACACTTATCACAAGCATATTTCATTGAATTCCTGTCTGTTGCAGTTCTTATAAAGAATTTTCGCGTCCATTCGTTTAAGCTGCTGGTGTGGTTTTTCTAATGTCACCATCTAGTGAGTTGGTAGAACACCTAATGGTTGCCATCGGGATTTTTAAAATCACTTATTGTTTCATTGTCGAAATAACTAATAACTAAGCATATTTAATGCCACATGGCATCATGAAACATGAAATTGCCTTTTGCTGTGTCAGCCTCCGTTTTGTATTTTCTTTATCTCGCATCCTGAAATATTGTATGTCAGGGGTGCGTTCCATGGACACAGTGAAGTTTGCGTAAAAAACAAGATAACGTAAGTTCACGTGAAATCATGCGAATGTAAGACGAGTGATACTCAAGTATGGTCACCCTAGCAAAGTGGCAACCTCTATGGATGAAGTTGGAATGTTGAATTATGAGAAAGAATTCTTTGTTTCCTTTCCTTGAGCGGAGACTTCTCAGCACGAGTGCTTCGTGAGTGTCTCGCCTCAACATATTGCAGCCTTGGCCTTAACATTCATGTCCTCTTGACCTCATTTCAGGAAGCTCGGTGCAGACCCAATGTATTACAGTTGCGTTACAACAGATGCCCACATCCCCCTCTGCAGCACAGTTTGTATTTTCGTGGGCTCTGCCTCCACAGTTGGACAGTTTAAATGTGAGTTTACTCAGAATTGAGGCATTTTGGGAAACAATTTGGAACACCTGAGGTCAGGAAATCAGGGAAAATTGTTCTAACGTGTTATTAAAATAATTTTATTTATGGGAAATATACTTTACAAATATTGAAAGCAGTCCCAAGAGTATATGTTCATCTAGAAAGTAATTTGAAAGAAAACCATGATTAAGAAATTTTCTTTAGCATTATTATGCTGCTGATAACTTTTAGTTTCTTTGCTTTGCAGATACTGATTTCCAAATTTAAAAAGTTTAAGATATCTTACAGTATGTGTAACAGAGCAAGTCTCCACTGAACCTCAAAATATGTATTTTCTCTCATCAGGCATTCGTTTCAGTTCAATTTGCACATGATAACGATCAACTTTCCATGAAAGCAAAAGAAGGGAAACACCCTTCTCCTAAGCCTGTCGCTAGCGAAGTGCCCGACACATACAGTCGCGCCCACATGCCCACGTAACAAAGGCGCACTGAGACGCAACAAAGACATTAGCATAAGAATAACTGAACATTTGTAACTAAATAAGAATAACAATAAGCGTAAAGTTACGAACGTCCCGTCACA
>NMRA01000026.1:724177-765815 GCA_002633005.1 Phoronis australis
CCTCCTTCCCTCCCTTCCTCCCACCCTCCTTCCCTCCCTCTCCCCTCCTTCCCTCCCTTCCCCCTCCTTCCCTCCTTCCCCCCTCCTCAGACAGTAAACATAGTTAAGTCAAACTCCAGTATTTATTTGATTCTATCAAGCAGAGCCGCACTGATGCTGTGGTTACCACACCCCAAGTGAAATAGGTACAGCATTTGCTCTTATACTGCATCAGCATGAGTTTCTCATATTTCATTTTCTAACCAAACAAAGACACTGCTAAAGACACTTAATTGTCAGATAGCTATGAAACATCTATTGGTTTCACCGTTCATTTTGGATTCTAAAACAATGAGTGAAAACCCGTTGCAACCATTCTAATTCAAAACTGTTCACATTTCATAGGTCATCTGCACTGAGCACATCTGAAGTGCTGTCTTGACAGTAAGGTGTTTTGGTGCAATAAGTCTGTGTGTATTTAGTGCACAATATGTCTAGTGAAATTCCATTTTGTTATGTTTCTCCACAAAAAGACAGATTAAGAAAATTTCAGTCTGTTACTAGCATGGTCTAGATGTCGTTTAAGTTTACGTAACTTTTGGTAAATTTTCCATTGTTTGTCTTTGAAAAATGGAAAATAACAATTTTGCTTATAATTTTTGTGTGAAATAAGTGGAGATTTACTGTAGGTGCTATTACATCAACTTTATCCGTCAACCTGAAGGTCAAACAAAGTTGTCATAGCAACACATTCGCGAGAAAAGCTTAATGGGTGATCACATACATCTCTAGTAATACATCGCGGTATCTTGCAAAATCTTGCATAATGTCACATTTGCACGAGTTTTTTCATCTACAGAACTTGGCCCAGGATTCAGGGGTCACATTCTCATCAGGTACTGCTTCATTGAGACGGACAATTCATAATGAAAGTAGCAAGTGTTCATTTGTGATGAGGGAACAAATGGGTTGGGAAGTGGGCTCTGGCAAGACATCGACTGCATTCATCTGATAAAACACCCTTGGCAAGGCAGCCACAATTTGACGTATCGTTAAAAGTTTTTGTTGCATCTGTACGATGTATGGTAAAATTTCACCAACTTTGTACAAAAAGTTGTAAAAAATGACCTTCTTTTCATTTGGAAGGGTCTGTAAGATGTTTGTGAATACACATAATTTTTCAAAACTTTTTGGTAGCTGTGGTGCAAAACTTGAACAATGGTAAGCATTTAATTAGGTGCTGTATGTGTTTCATTGAAAAAATGATATAATAAGATTTTTCTAGTCGTCCATCTTGTGTTCTGAATTGGTGAGATTTTACCATATTGACCATGTGCTGATGAGTTTTTGACAAAATCAAAATAGATGCGAGATTTAGCATTTTGTTTAAGATTTTATCACCCTTTGTTTTAGTTCTATGTATTAGGAGTCAGTATAACTGTGAAACCTGATTTCAAGAATATGTGCAGGATGTGAATACAATTTAACATGCAATCACCCTTCGTTCCAGCTGTACGAGGTATTGGCGGAGTGCCTATCTTATCTTCCTGATGCTACCATTGACCATCTTCTTGAGACTGTCAGTACCAAAGACCTGACTCAGACTCTCTATATGTCAGCATGGCTAGTCAGACATGGTAAACAACCCATTGGGATCCTCAACCACGCCATCGATGCTACTGTCCGGTCCATGTCAAACAAGTGAGCTTCAGAATGATATATGTTACAACGTTGTCAACTAAAAACATAGAATTATTGGAAGTTCTTTTCAGGATCACTGCTTTGTGGATTGAATGGATACAGTGAGCGTTAGTCATGTTCACAAGAGAGACAGTTGTCACTGTGTCAGTTGTCGTGGTGCAACTTGCTCAACTTTAGTCGCATTTACGTGACACTAGATCGCAAACTGGATCAGTATGAGTCACTTACACCAAGACTGTCTGCGCATGCTCGCATAAACAATAGCGAACGTCCAAACCAAATGGAATGCCAGCTGTTACCCATATATACGCTATTCCGCAAGCGCATTGAAAGATGATTCCTTCTGCCCTGCCCCAGTTGTGTTACGATGTGTAGTTGAAACTGGAGCAACCGATTGATTGCAACTCGCTCTATCTCTCAAAGCGGCGTCAAAAATGGCCACCACGGCATCAACTTAATTGCTCCGTGTCAGTCGTGTTTACACACTCACTTGCTACCGATCACCTGTTCTGTGTTAGCTGCTCCAGGACAGCTGTCTCTCGTGTAAATGCAACTATTGAGTAGGATACCAGTGAAATTGTATCAATCTTTTTGCAGCCATTTTTTGTTAGAGCCAGCTGTGACAAGTAGAATACTACGGTCTGGTCATTACACGGTATTTAATGTTTTCAGGTTTTTGTTCAGCCAGTTCATTGAATTTCATAAACAGAATATCATGGCCATGGGGTATGGAGATGGTTCTTTAATGTTGAGATAGCAAAGTTAGCCACAAAAACAATTGTCCATACTGCACCTTTATGTGAGGTCCTCATTGTAACTGTGTCAAACTGGGAACCTTGACTCGATATTTCAGAAAACTTTTAATTTGTTAAAATATTTTTCACATCATGAGGTTTTTAAGATCTGACTAAAAGTTGAGGAACCTAAAGAAAAGCTCTTAATACATTTATTGTGCTGAGTATTGTGATGCTGTATTAACAGCGAAGGCATATATGGGGAATGAAAATAGCACCTGTTTTTATCCTTTTATAGATGTAACATAAATGAAGTTATCGCAAACTTGTTCTGGTGCTTCTCCAATCTGAGCAACTCCGGCAAGGACACGTCCAAAGCCAAGCAGGATTGGCTAGTGGAACTCATAGGACACGTCAAGAACGTTGTGGCTGAAACCAAGGATGATAAATTACACGAGGCAAGTGTCTTTATTAAACATGCCACTTGGACATTATGTCCCCCACTGTAATCTAATTCCCAGCTAGTCATGTTCAAGGGATCCAAACCAGTTGACATACGAACCACAAACTTGCTAACTTTTATGTATCCAATTGTGGATAGTGTGGAAACACGCCTCCGTCTGGTATGTCCGTCAGAACCACTGCTCTATCCACCATGTCTGGAAGAGCCATCCTCCACTGTTGGAATTATGTTTTCTAACAAGCAGAATGCACTTGTTCATTGACATTATCTGGCACTTTATTTTTAATGACTTCCCATAATTACATTCATATGTTTGCACTACTTTAAAATTGTAATGACGTCCCTATAATGTTGCCACGGCAGGATTCGGATAATTTACATTAATTGAATTCCATTTCAGGTCTACCTGCTGGTCGTCTGCACTGCACTGTGTTCTTGGACAGGTGGCAGCACCAGACAACTGTATGCCGTCTGCTCTTCATTTCAACCACAACTCTTACCCACGTTACTCGTTCACCTGCCTCCCTCCCTCTGTATGATGTCTGCACTGGACAATCTTGTTAGTGACCCATCCTGGACATGTCTAGTACCTAAACTGACCACTTGGCTTCTCCACTTGAAACGCAACTGTCAATCAAGAAAGGTCCTTGCAATGGTGCATGGTAAGTTTAGGAATGTGCACCTGAAGGGACATGTTACTGCCTGACTGCTCACGGATTTGCAGTACAATGCCTTGACTTGTGACCTAAAAGAACCTCCCATTGGAAAAGTACTCAAAAGAATACACTGTTGAAACTTTCAAAAACACTTTACTCAAGTGGCCAGCCCGCACATTTGATAATATGCTCCAAGTTATTTATTTCTCTGCACATTTTGACTGCAATTCTATTTATTGTGTCTATGATAAAAGATAGACTACAGTGTTAAGCTATCAACAACATAGTAAAACTTGTTTGTCTTCTCAAGTGTTTCCATGGTGTCTGGTCAGTGTTTAGGAGATCCTCCTTTGATTTTAGAGTTGAGTATGAAAGCACAACAGTCATTTCGCATGCATGGGGCCAGCAATTTTGTTACTTGTAATTTTCATTGAACCTACTTCTGGTTCAGTCTTACAATTTAAGACCTGTCTAGATGTCATGCTATTGCCATAGTAACATGAACACTCGAATTAGAGTGAAAATGGTTTTGACACGTTACAAAACTAATGAACCTGGAGATCCATCTCTTCTGTTCCAAATTGGACATAATACATTCTGTGTTTAAACATTCTTAACTTGCAAGATCACGCAAGATTTTGCAAAGTGGCACGCGTGAAAGGCAAGTCTTTTGCCGAGTAAGCTGGAGACCTTACCCGTACACATACCAATATTAAAAATGATTTCCAGGCATGGTTGGAGTGTTGAATTTTGTGAGTAAGTCGGTAACTAAAAATTGATAATTCCGTTTCATAAGATTTTTCATCGCCAGTGTCTTGCAAATGTCTTGCATTTACGGAACTCTTCCCAGTTTGAGTCTCGTTCATATGATATTGGGAACACCTGACGTGTTCTGGTGCGACCTCCGAACGTCATGCCGTACTCTAGGCATTCATTGCCTGCTGGACAAAGAGTGTGTGATCTGTTGTGCAGTGGTAATGCCTCTCATTTTATTGTTCGTCTTCTTTTGTAGAATCTCTTCTGGCGCTGCGAAGTTCTGACTACTTCAAGAAGGAAGAGGTATGGACCGAAGTCTATCAGTGACCTGTCGGGGTGGTGTTTAGGAAAGGTTATTTAAGGTCATGTAGGAGTCTAGAAAAATGTCCAAATTTGGCTAAGTACGAAACATCATATTCCAAAAATGAGTGATCGGATTTGCGTGAAACTTTTGCATACCATGCTTTGTGCAAATGAAATTTAACCACATTGTTGACTCCATTGTTTTGCTGTAACTTTCTTTTTGGTAAATTTTATTAAAAAGATATGGTAACATGACCCAGTTAATGATAGGTTGGTATAAAATCAAAAATTGCAGACTTGTAGATGAGATTGCTTAAAAGGGTTTTGTTGCCAAGGATTTTATTTTTGAGGAAAAACGTTTAGTGTGTTGTCACCGTCATGTCGTGAACACATCCACTAAAACAAGAAACTGTAGGAACACCGCATTTATCCACCTTCACTCTTATCAGGCTTCTATTGTGAGTCAGCATGCGTGAATAATTGGCTGATAAGCCACCTCTGGAACTACTTTGGGCTGAATGGATGACCAGGCCATAAAATGATAATTAGCCAAGACCAGTTACTATAATGCAACAAAGAACAAGTAATAATGTCTTGCATCACCTAGCCTTGGTGGAAAGCTGTATACTGTATTGGCTCAAACAAACGCTTAGAAAAATTCATTTCACGGGGAGGGGACGCTTATTGTAGTGAGCCTACGGCAGTTGAAACCCGGTTTCCCAAACGGGTAAAATCGGAAGCTAGGATTCATCAAATTTACGCTCTGTGACGTATTTGTAGCCTATGACAGCCTTTCTACAAAATTGTGGTGCATTGCTATCAACTTCCGTTGTTAAATTACAATAATTTTTCAAAAAATTGTGCTCATCACAGGGCGAAAACTTGCCGACTGATGCGTCGCTGAATCGCGATCGTCAATAGGAAAACTTGTACTCTTGAATAAAAATATAGTTTCGACTCAACAAATTACCTGAAATCTTCCTGATGTTTTACAATTTTTAAAGTTCCTGTGGAGTCCAGATTAATTGCGATTAAGTCCAAATGTGCACTACATCGTACTCCACAACACGAGAAAAATCTCTGGATGAACACACATGTTGTTGTCACGTGACGTTTGTTTTGAAGGTCGCCTGCGTATGAAAGTGAGTGAGCGTGCGTGTGCGGGTCATCGACGATGGACTTTTTTGTTACAAAAGGCGGAGGATTATGCAAGAAAATGGTGTTTACTAGATTGTTTTTCACTTAAACGGCTGTAACGTGCAAGGTGAGTGCGCTCGCAGAGTCACATCTCGGAAGTTTCCGGTTTGACGGATGACAAAAAACGATCTCAATGAAATTACACAAAGTCGTTTTAGAGCCTGTAATAGCTATACAAAACGTATTTTGAGTATTTAAATGCATTTTTTCCAAAACCTAAATAACACACGGAGTAGTTCTACATTTATACAATCCTTACTTGGGTCCTATATTTTTGTATTCGTGCGCGCCGAATGAAAGTAATCGTGAGTGTTTCTGTGTTGCAAAATCTCTTATCCTGGGCCGATTTGAAAAATTAAAAGTTGTATTCGTATTTATTTTCGCTCCTCTTTTCAAATATTACAGTAAAAACTACGTAAAATTCGCTCCATAAAAAGTACAGTTGTTAGGCTAGACTGTAATCAGCTGATTATATCCGCATGAGCGAAGTCAATTATCCTCGCTCGTGACTCGATGAATAGAGCAGCTTGGCGGCATCCCTTTGAGCATGAGCCGAGCGCGTCTCAGCCAAGGTGGATAAATACGGTCTAGTTCAATTTTCCATACCCCGCCGTTTACCTTAAACACCGGGGTTAGAACCAATTTTATTTAGTGGGAATGTTCATAGCATGGTGTATATGGGCGTGTTTGTGGTTATGAATAAATATTTGTTTTTTTATTATTTTTTTTATTTATTCTTAGCACTCCTTGTACACCACCAGCCAATATTTACTCAAAGGAGAATGCCACCGGATTTAATTAGTCTTTTTTGCCTTCTTAGTCGGTCTATATCCACATTGCCTGCATACGGTCGACCTTACCTTGCCAAGAGGTGTCGCGTTAACCTGTGAGGAAGGTGAGAAACGACGCTAGCGACGTCAGCGGTTCACATGCAGAGTGAATGCCGCTATGTTGCAGTGCATCGTTCCCGCTTGTCCAAACTAAGCAGCTGCGAGGAAAGCGGGTATATCGTTTTCTTTACTTCCTCGAGAGTCGGAAATGCTTAGGAATTGGCTCATGGTAGTGAAGAATGAAAGGTACGCTGTAAATGAGGCAAATGACTCCATACGTTCCGTTGTCTGAGCTTGTTCAAGGCGCCTCTCTAGTATTTCTTCATTACTGTATTCCTGTTCGAATTGATAGCCTGTAAAACTTAACGATCCACCTGCGAAGTCGGGACTGATGAGATCTAGCTCGCCCTAAGTCGGGATTGCGAGTTGCCATCATATTGGCTTTTTTATTGAGCGTTCTGTTTCAAAATGAATTATTCTCACCCTAACCAATACTTATATAAAAATGAAACATAGTCTGTCTCATTAGATGCAATTTGTAATGCCTTTGGAGTGTTTGTGTGTGCAAATCATTTGAGAAGCTAGCAATGAATAAATCACTTCGTTACAAGCGGCTTTCCTAGGTGCAATAAAACTAATTGACGGGACACCTAGAGAGGCTGTGTGAGCTCATGCTAATTTAGTGTTTGCTGACAGAAACTGTTGTGAAGCAACTCGATTTCCATCCCACGGCCAGGTGTTAGGAGAATCTTTATTTACATTTAAATTACTCAAATAATGATTGTCAATGTACAACTTCTGCCCTGACGGTGCTGTGGCCAAAGCGGAACCAGTGAGTGAATTCGCGACTCCGACGAGTAAGTAGATTTGCAGTTTCGTGGCTAATTCACCAACATAATCAGATGCACATTACTTTGGCTCACTAGTATAGTATTTTCTTGACTGGAAGTTTAGTTTCCACTGAACTTTGGCTGGTTTATGTTCGTGATGTCTGATCAGTTTCCGAGCCACTGGCGGGAATAACCAGTCAATCCGGCCGGCCGCGACGGGCCTGATCGGGCTCCGAGCCACTGGCCAGGAGAACAAGCGTTTTGTGTGTTTAGAACGCAAAAATCACAAGTCTAAACAACACAGATCTAGGTACTCCTGTCTGTATGTCACGGAAAATACTTCGAAATTATCTCCGAACAGACCCCCAACTCCTGCTACGGACCTTATTGGCCTGCCGAGCTTTGTAGGCTACGGTGTGTCCAAATACCAATAAATCCGTAAGAGCCAAATAAAACAACACTTTTTTATAAGAACTCGATGTATTTTTAAGGGTTTTACATTGAAGTTTGATGATTTATTGGAGTTAAACAATGACTTCAAGCGATAAACTGACACCAGTAACCCGTGTTGTGAACTGCTGAACAGACTGCGCGAGAAACCGATGACGTCATTGGATAATTTCAACACCTCCATCTGCCGTCAGGTGTCAGGTAACGCAACCGTACGTGTCGTTATGGAGTAGAACTACTCGATCTAAACTGATACAAATTAGGTTTGTTTTTGGGTGGCATGCTTCTTTAATAACTCACACTGTGTGCTTGTGTTTTATAATCAGTTGTAATGAAAGAAAATACAAGATTATTGTTCAACCTAGGAACCAGTTACTTAGTGGTTCCTAGGTTCAACATATCATTACATCTTGGTATCTCTCAAGGAGCCAAAAAATTAGCAAAGTTGGTATTAACATTTGAGATGACTTTAATTGATGAAAAGCATGCTTACTTCATTGAAAGCAACTGGAATATCAAATTTACAATACAGATGACATGCCAACAAATGAGATTCACCTAATCAGCAAAACTCAAAAAGTACTGTACCAGTTCAATCATTAACAGACGAAATCTTGTCATTTTAGTATGCATATCACTTTTAAATTTGTAGAATATGTGCAGTGTTCGAAGGCAAGTATTGCCTTAAATAATACGTATGCATGCAACTTACTTAGTGCCGTGGTTATACGTTTTCTAGTCACAGTTTATGTTCAATATCCTTCAGCCCTGTTTGAAAACGTTTAAATATGCGACTTCATTACCAACCGATTAGGAGCGGAGCACTAAACAATCTCTACGCCATTTTGAAAATGAAATAGTCTAACGGTCATTTCTGTACAAAAAGTAAAAGGCATGATTCTAAGCCAAAATCATTGTTTTACTTTATTGCAACCCAGAGGGTGGCTCCGGCGGCCATGTTTTTGATGGGGTGCATCTAAAAAATAAGATAACCCACACATTTAGTGAATGGCCTGAAAAGGGGATTCATTTCATTCCGAGTGTTGCCGGGGATCATGCCATGAAAACTGAAGTCGCTCTTTGTTATGTCCTAGAAATGCCACCTTAGTCATCGGCAATGCCGCTACATCGCGTTTCTCTTGGCTTGCATTGAATGCTTCTGCCGATAGGATTGCAGCAGGTACATTTCACAGCGCCTGAACTTTTGTGACTGGCTCATTTGCCGGGTTTTGGGACTTTGGAACAGATATGCCGGTGTAATGACCGCTAATTGTTCGTGCCAACATTCTTTCCCGCCCATTTTAGGCACTGTGGACTAAAAAAACTAAATCCATCGTTGAAAATTGAACTTGATTACTGTTTGAAGAGTAGAAGTATGTTTACTAAACAGAGAAAGCTAAATAACGCGCACTGCAACTACCGGTTTGTCTGTTGACATATCGCAACCTCTATAGTGTAAACTGCCTGAGCAACACAATAAGACGATTTGATCTTATTTAGTATCATTAAAGAATGCAGTAAAAATTGAATGGTGGAGTGCGTCATGGGTTAAATTCCATGAACGCAATCTTTGGCAGGGACTGAACACTGTAACTTAAGACTTGAAAAGCTACTAGAATAGAAGCAGTGTTGACAAAAATGAATCACCTTTTTGTATGACAATTTTTTTAAATAAAGATAAATCCTTTTGTAGATTGGTGTAGATGAAAAATGAGCCGTGCGTATAATTTCAAACACCCAAAGTGAACTCTCTTGTTATTTTGTCAGAAAAAAACTTTCGGTTGGTAGACAGTGTTTAGTGGTTGTGAAAAAGTCGGCCTACTGAGCACCGCGTCTCGTGTACATGTACCTCGTACTGTTTAGTTGTTTCTTAATGAATCGATTTCATTTTTCTTTCCTTATTTTGAAATACATATCCATCATTTTTTTACCACTAACCACGTCACTTGGCCTATTTTGACATGATCTTAAAATTCCTCGCCTGGAAATCGGTTGTTTCACTATTTAAGGCGGTTAACCAGTTCTATGACGCATGCACGACACATGCACATGAAGAAAGTAGGGACGTTGTCTTGGTCGACTAGTGTTGAATCCAACCCTTGACACAGGCATGAATTTTCTCGCGATGAAGTCTTTCACTGACTTTCTAGTCAAGCGCGAAAACTAAAAGTGATTTTCGGACATGTTTCGTTATGTTCATCGGGCGATTTAGGAGTGCTACTCAACTCTCCCCCGAGGCCCGACAAAAAAACGCCGCCGACATACTGTTTAAGGGCTGGGCGAATATTTTCCTTGAGAAAATGTGGTTGTCCCTTCCTAAAGCCTTAGACCGTCCGGAGGCGTAATAAATCATAATAGGAATTTCACGTGATCGAAATCGTGACTTCGCCATTATTTCCTAAACCAACACCAGCTTGTAATATCTTGTTACTGGTGATCAGATTATCACATGTAGTAACTAAGAGGAAACGCGCGGCATTATCTTCTAATATCGGATATCAAAAGGTCTCCCAACCAACCATTTCTGCAATGGTAACTGTACTGTATTGCGTCTACTTTCCTGTCTCGTAAATTGTATATTTGCTGATCTATCATTTCAGCGGACTCACGAAGTGTGATTTTTTTCAATGCAACACCATTAGAGGTTGGTAAAGCTGGTTCTTGCTTTACTTGGGGATTGATCAGCCCACCCCAATACGTCACGTAATGTTTTGAGACGGGTGTGAGGTGACCTATAACTGTTAAATAATTCTGTTAATGTGTATAACCGCCCATCCCAAACTTAATGAGTCACGCGAAGGGCGACAACCGAACACCCCATCATTACAAATAGCTTCCGATTCTCAAGGTACTTTGACAGGGAGGGGGGGTGGGGGTGTTGCTTGAAAATTAGGGTATATGCACGTTTTGAGGATGAACTTGAAAAACGACCAATTTGCTCAGAGCTTCAGTGAAAAAAATCTTTTCCTGGACTTTCGTTCCGTAAACACTGCATCTTTTTAGAGATTTTCATAAAAAAATTCACAAACCTAACATTTTCGTGGGGATTCTTAGTTTTTCAACCCATAAAACCAAGAAGAGGCTCTACGATGTCATTGCAATGGGACTTTAGATACATTTATATTAACTAAATAATATTTTCCTGATTTTCCAATGTGCACAACTTCTACTCACACGCCACACGTGTTTGCTCTAGTAGATGGAAGTAATAATGAAAACAGTGTAGATTTTAGTAGTTGGGGTTGTAGCCTTTTTTGCCATCATGGTGAACCCTTTTATTGGGAATTGAATAGAACAGACACTTTCTGAAATCAGCCCGATATTTCTGTGTAGTTTTATGCACGTTAATTCACGATCAACCCGACGTTGTCTGCGACTAACGCAAAGGTGACTATTTAACTCCATTAACTGTGAATCACGTGATCGGCATCAGACAATGCGCCTCCAGTTTCAGTGTTAAAATGCTTTAATTGCACTCGGATAAATGTACTGTCATATTGAAATACTAAACTAAGGAAGGAACCTAACTACATTACATCGACTGTCCCGACCGCAATGCGTTGTTTGGAACAAAAATCGAAAATTAAACGCCGAGTGTTCGACGGTTGACATAAAACTACGCTTTCCCACTGATGTTGTTCGAGCAGGATTCCAAATTTCGAAACACGATCAGGACTTGGAATGACCTACGACAAAAAAGAGGAAAAATTTCCGGGTGATGTATCGAGGCTTATGCGGTAGAAATATTGTTGTGTGAAATTTACCTGAAATAAACGTTTTTGCATGAATGAAGTCAAAATCAAATAAGAAAATCGAAACCAAATAAGAGGAAATTCTCTTAAAAGGGGAAAATTTCAAGTCCTGCACGTTATCTCAAGAAAGAGTCCACACAGATTTTAACTTTGAGTTTTGTGACAGCATAATGTTTTAATGTGGAAGTCATGCCTCAGATTTTTGTAAAGCTTTCTCGTGTTTGATTTAAAATCGATAGTTCTGAACATTGAACGTATGTTTGATGAATGATAGTGAAAGAAATTTGCCCTTACAACGAACCTTTCAAAAAACGACATTTTTACCAAACACACATGGTCACATGATCATGAGAATGACCAAATAGATTTGCCTCGACTTCTAGTTTCAGAAAATGTGTACTTTTATGGGTTGATAGTCGCTAGTTGCTTAGACATCCAAGAGGAAAACATTTTAATTAGGCGTACTCGTAGTATCAACCTTGATTTCAGCGAATGTCGGGCAGACATCAGCGAACATGGGCGATTTGTAACAAATTCTCAAAATCACAATGGATTTTATTGTTTCATATCTCTGGTCCAAGCTAATAACTTCAGAAAGTCTACCCCATTCAGCAATAATCACCGAATTGCGTTTCTCGGCGGCAAAAACGATAATGTCTATTTCAGTGGCATGATGGTGTTGCAGAACAGATGAAGAAATCATTTCATCCTTTATTCACCAGATAACAGCACTATATTATGTAAAAAGATTGTAATGGCGTTAAATACTTTGCAGATGACCGATGATGAACGGTTTAATACAAATACCCTATAAGTGTCTTCCTAGAATGTATCAACAGGCACAGGTGGGCTTTCGGAAAGCTCGCGCTCACGCGCTTACGTAGGCACCAATCACCACTCAGTTCAGTGGCCATTACAGGTATAGTTGTGGCACCGTGTACTCTTCTGTGTAGTCATCGAATACAACCCATTCCTCCTCCTCGTCTTCGTGCTCGTCTGTAGCACTCGTGAAGATGCTGCTTCTCTGCGACTCCGTTCCGCTGTCCGGTAGCTCCCCCTGGTGAAAAAGGTCGATTTAGAAATCCTCGTGTGTTTCACAGTCTGATTTCTTAGGAATTGAAAGTCTACTCTATGGCTTTCATTTATTTACTGCAACTTAAACAAATTTTCAGCTATTGAACCATTTTAGTGAAATTTCAATGAAATGCGTCGTTTTCGGCTTTAATTACGGGATCGAAACAGAGTGTCAGGCTAAGTCCGGTTGAAGGGAGATCCAAGCTTTCCAAGGATAATGAAACTCGTGTTTTATTATCGTGTGCATCCCTCATGAAATTTTTGCAGACGTGGGCAAGTGTTATTGGCTGCACTCGATTGGCTCAGCCAGTTTAGCCGGGTCAACCGGCTAAGACATCTGATTGGTTTGTAAGAAGGAAGACATCTTCTTGAACCAACCAGATGCCTTAGCCGCTTGAACCGGCTGAATGACCCAAGTACAACCAATGTCAATATAGAGCTTCATCTCGACACTTCACCACGTTCGTAATTCTCTCTAAGTTTCACCAATGCACTTCGTATTTGGTTAAGTTGGAAAATGAAAATAAAAGACAGATCGGAGTGATCACGTAACAAACCTGTGTGAAAGCTGTTGGTACCTCGTCATCTCTTCCACGCAACATTTTCAGGTGAGCAACGTCTGCTATATGAACACCAGTAGTGTCCCATTCTCTTGACTCCGTATAATCGGACGGTGTCCTCGCCCAACTATGGTCTAATTGCCGGTTTTCGATGTGGTTTGGTTGAAATACTCGGATTTCCTTAATATATTCCGGCAAAGTCTCGTCAACGGTGTATTCCTCAAACACTGTCCATTCTTCTTCGTCCTTTTCGTCCCCGCTGTTTACTACAGTGTCGTCTAATGCTTCGTGGGAGCTCGAGTCACTGTTACTAGTTCTATCTGTTAGCGTCTCCATTTTCTTATTCTTGTTCTCATCCATACTATCCCAATCGACGTCTTGTGAAGTATCAAACCCCTCTTCTTCAGCTAACATCCCTGTTTTCATATATATATAATGTAAAAGGTGGTGACATAAAATTGACCGAGTAAATTCAATTTCGTGACTGCAACATGACCACAGAGCCGTGAGATATGTTGGATTGTGTCGCGATGTGTAAAGATAACCAAAGATGGAGGCCGCCTGTTTGTAATCACAGATGAGGAGCTGACCAAATGCAGCGATGGAAGACCTGATGGATGGATTCTCTAACTCTTTTGAGCTTTCTTGTACAAGTCGTTCTGCATAAGCATGAGCAAACACGATTTCGTTCATATTTACGTAACATAATGTCGCCAAGTAGAAACCCATACTACTAATTGGGATGCGTTGTTCAGGATACATTTTATATTCCATTTCTACAAACTCTGGCCACGCGCACATCATGTAGTCATTCAGCTGAATATCTTCTGGACCTGACCCTGTCAGGTACTCTAGCTTTTCTACCACTGCAATGGCGTCAGCGTATCTGTGGCAGTAACACAAAAAGTTCAAAAACAAAATGGCGCTATAGTTGCTTCTGTCTAGCCGAAAGGCCTTCTCGAATTGTTTTTCCGCCATTTCTATCAGCTGATCCTTGTCTTTCTCATTTTTTACGTTACAACTTTGACATTGGTAGGTCAATGCCAGCTGTGCAATCGTTGGACCCATTTCTGATGGTATGTATCCGTGATGTTCTTTGAAGGTGTCCACGGCTTCTTTGTAATAAGAGACAGATTTATCCACTTCACCGCGTGACATGTACAAAGCCGCTAACTTTTCTAGCGTTTGGGCGATTACTCGGTAGTGTTTCGGCGAATCATACGCGTAGTAATCAAGAAGCGCCTCCGCATTCTCTATGTAAAATTCCCAGCTTTGATTTTGAAAGTGAATGCTTGCAACGACTTCCAATATTTCTATACGCAGTTGTTCCAATCCGGGAGTTATAAATCTTGACTGTTGGATGATATCCAGGCTGTGATAGTAATAACTATTCAGTGCCGTCTCATAGTCTTCCTGCATAAGGTAACATTTTCCTAGTGCCAACAGGATCCGAATTATCCAACTGACGTTTTGCTGAAGAGACGATTCTGCATTTGTAAGGCACACTTTCAAATAGTCCATAGCTTTTGGAAAGACACGTAACTCTCTGAAGGAACACCCAAGGATAAAAGTGATTTGACCAACTAGCCATTTTCTTTTCATCGGTAACAGATGTTGACGATTAACAAACAGTCGGGTAAAGATCTCGTGCGCTAAAATGCACGGCGAAAGGACCTTTTGCATATCGTTTAGAATCCAATATGTGATGCCCCATAGAGAATAAATGCAAGCGACTTCGAAATTTGAGGAATTCAAACCAAGCAATGACTGATTTAAAACATTTGAGGCACCGAACATGGCTGCTGCCATCCCGTACTTCTTTTGTATGAAGTTTACAACACCAATCATATTCAAAACATGTGCATGGTGAACAAGGTCGACAGACGACTGGACTTTTATGAGCTCCATTGACTTTTCGTAATACTTAATAGCTTCGTCATACTCATTGTTCATAAAACAGCAGTCGCCTAATTTTATTGTTGACTTCAACAAAAAGTTATCCTCGTCTTGAACATCACCTTTCTCAATCGTCTCCACTACTTTGCTGTAAAATCCAGATGCTTCTTTAGCATATACACTATAGGAGCCGCTGTGCCTACTTTCCTCATCAGAAAGGTCAAGGTCGTCGACGGAGCCAACCGTAGAGGCGTTGTCCGAGTCGTAGTCGCACAATCCCGTTTCGAAGTCTACTTGGTCCGTAAGAAAGTCTTTGTTAATCTCGTTATGTACAATAGTTATCATATTGTCCATAACCGTTTCGCCATGCCAACGTTTGCTCATGTATAAATCGCCTAGCTGAAACAGCGTGTCAATCACCTCAATATGGTCGTCTCCGTAGATTTTCTTATATTTGACCAACACCCTCTCCATGAAACCTATGGCCCCTATTGGATCACCCTGGTCCCTTTTGATTCTTGCCATGTTTTTCAACATCGTGGCAACGTGTTTTTCACTAACTGAGTTGGCCTGAACAGTCCGGAAAATGTTAAAACTCCGAATATAAAGAAACAGAGCTTGCATCATTTCTTTCTTCTGCAGTAACATGTCGGCAAGTCTTGAAATGGCGAAAGCTATAGTAACAGTGACAGCATTACCGGTTATTGGTGGTATTGTCTGGTCTGCTTCTTCCTGAATACTACTTGAAGAGGATAACCTATCTTTTCTGTACTTGTCTCTCAACTGTGCAAGTCTCTTTTTGTGATCTTCCGCATCATCTGGAAGTAAGCTAGGAACACTTGACCGCTTTTCTTCACCTGAAACGCGAGATTCTGTGGAAGACGTCTTGAAATCACGAAATGAGTGTGTGCGCGCAATACCAGTGCAACGCTTGCTTGTTCGAAAAGAGAAGGCCCTTCTTAAAGAGCTTGACGATCTGCATGGTTGTATATTTGCGTCATCACACGTGATGCTGTCTTGGTGCAAAATGACTGATCTTGGACGGCTTCGTGGAGCACGTGAACTGCTCTCCTCAGGCGGCGTCCATTCCGCCTCTTCCGGTTCGTCAGTTGGAACGTCACACGTTTCACTCACATCCGAGTCACTGTCGTCTATAGGTTCCTCTGGAGATTCGTTTTCCAGCTTATTATTGCAGTACGTCATCAGATTTTGCACCCAAGTCAGCTCTGGTGGGCTTCCTTTTGCTCCTTGTGCATCTCCGGTTTCCTCGCCGGGCAAAACTTTTTTGACCTCGCTGCTTATACTTTTGTTTTTCATCACAGCGGTTTTATACAGACTTGCCAGCAATTCAATGTCAATGCATCTGAAGGCGTTTCGCGCAGCGTCAATCAAATCGTCAAGTTCCTCTGATTTATTCTCTACCGATTTGCTGTCGTTTATTCCCTCTTTCAGAAGTGTAAGTGACGCTATCAACCACCATCGTGCTTCCATGGTGTTATATCGCGCTTTCTTGGCTTTTCGTGAATATACCTCCGCCAAATCATTGAGAGCTTTAACATATATTTCTCTGTTTTTACCGGGAAGCTCTCTCGCATTTGTTACTATCTTGCACAGCAGACGTTCAGCAGATGCCATTTTACAGCTGCTCAGAAACTGTTGCGCTTCGTTTAACCATTCTTTAAGGTCGTCGTTAGTTGTTAGCGCTACCTGTTGGTCGTCTGTTGCTTCGTCGCTGACGTCATTCTTCTACAAAAAACAACACAAACTAACCTTTAAACATAACACACTTAAATATTTATTGACATCTGGCGTTGTTCCTTAATTGAATTGCCAATTTGTAATTTGGTAAACTAGTTTGTGGGCTATGAACCTAAGAACTAATTTGATGTGTAGGGCCTAGAGTTACTCGCAATTGTTATTAATAATTTGAATCATAACATGGCCTCGGTGATTCATGTTACGATTATTGGAAACGAAGACGCTGGTGATTCGATGCTGCTCCCTTTTAATATTTACATCTGATGACCCGGTTAACTGAGCCTCGTCTGTGTTTGTTCGAGATCCATGAGTGTTTATCTGTTTAGCGTATTCTTATTCAGTAAATGGATGTTTTTGAGGGTAAACTAATAATGTTTATTTGACAAGTTTTCAACTTCATGACTCATGTTACCGCCGTGCATTATATGTCTTCTTCCCAACGTTTGGCCGCCCGCGTTAATGAGCCATGGCTCGGGGTCGGTAAACTCTCAAGGCAACAAAAAT
The DNA here is from genome assembly GCA_002633005.1 of Phoronis australis. Classification (NCBI taxonomy): domain Eukaryota; kingdom Metazoa; phylum Phoronida; family Phoronidae; genus Phoronis; species Phoronis australis. The sequence continues at coordinate 741,621 of NMRA01000026.1, forward strand.
ATTCACCTGACTGAATAAAAACCATACTAGTTTCACAGGATGGCAAACAACCCGCATTTTATCTAGTAATATTTGACGTAGCTTAGTAAATCATGTCAAGAAGTCATTTTTTATATTTATTTCTAGTCTTGGATTACTTTGAAGTCATCACCATAGTGACAAAAGTTTCCAAAGATGATTTTGGCTCATGGTAGCCGCGTGGTAGCAAACGGCTTGTTTTTGCATTCAGCGGCTCAATGGACCGTACAGCGTTGTATGAGTGTAACGTAAATACAAGTTAGAACCAGTCTGTTATTGATTTTGGTAAGGTTCTTAAATAAATTTATGTGACGTCTTCACCGTGTATATTTTCAAATTTGCCGATTTCGGCATAAATGGTGAAGCTTTTGTTATTGTTGCTACATGTAATTTTCTCCAAAAGTGACAGTGAATAGAAGCCGTGTGGATTTTTTTTTGTTTTTTGACCTCCCCTCTCTGATCAGTCGGCGCCATCGAATTTCACCCCACCCTGTTGTCATCAGATCTCATCACTCTCAGTCACCACGTCCAGTCTTCTTAGGTCTATTTAAGCAAGACTAGAAAAGTCACTGCTTAAAAATTTAGGTTATAAATACCACCATTTTGTGGCTTTTGACAGGAGCAAACCGCGATCTGGGCGTAGACTCACAATCATCTATTTTTATACCCTCAGCATGTCTTTAAGCTCATCAAGTTAACAGGCTGTGTTCTAGGTCAGATTATCACATACACCGCGCTCTCATGTGTTGTGACAAGCCAGTCTGTAGTATTAATCTAAAACGCATTTTTTCAATTCATTTAACAGGTTAGCCAATATTGTCAGAGAAGATTTCAAGTGAATACTGTTTTGTTGAAGCCCCACATTTAAAACACTGCTATTTTTAAGCGACTATAAATCCGCTTTCCACCACGGAGCAAAAATGGCTAAGACCATTCATCGTTATGTAATTTCACCTTGTTCTTGCTTGATACTAGAACGTACAAATTGTCACGGCGTGTCATTTTTTGCGCCGAGCGTAAAATGAACTTCTCTACTTCTTTGCAAATCCAGAAATTAACTCCCACCCGAGTGAGAATCAAGTCAAGACCAATTTTATAGCAGGAAATAGCTTTGTAGACGGAACGCAGATTTACAACTGCTTTAAGGGAAATTTGAATATCCAGTGTTTTAGACAACTGACACGATAAAACGATGAGCGTCCAGACAGTCGGTAGCAAAATTTCGAAACGAATCTGCTTCTAGGAAATTTTAGCAATTCAAAAGGGTTCCCCTCGAAGTTTTTTTTAAAATGCACGCGCATTATCATTATCTCCAGTCTATGTTGCCCCCACCCCACACCCCTAGATCGGGGTTCGTTATTGTTTGAAAGTAAATACTTGATTTCGACGATTAGCATACAGCACTACCGTCGATAGAAATAAAAAATCATCCAAAGGTTATGTACAAATTCGTGTCAAGTTCCTTACCGCATGTTCATTAATTTGCGGTGCATTTTGGCGGTCGTTGTCAGTGCCCTGGTCTGCCTGTTTGTGTTCGTTGTCAGCATGTGCTGGTGCGCCCTTCGCGAGCTCTTCCCTGATCGAAACACCAGACGACATTTCCTCTTCGATATTCCTGCTGCCTTCCGTTCCTTTGGGCCGACTTCTAAATCTTGAAAATCTAAAACAATTTTAACCGAGTTAAACCAAGCACTTACAGTTTTTTACCTTAAATCGTCAGCCTATGAACGACATCAAAAGCAATACGTTACGTGTTATTTACGTGGTGGAGCTCCGGTGAATCCACTAGTGCAGACGACGTACGTCAACATTGGAAGTGCAGACACACGCCGTTGACGTTGCAACTGAACGCGTTCATGTGAAGTTGTGGGCTTTAAGGCATAGCATGGCCGAGACATTTGAACCTTACGATCAACACCTCATCACCCTGGCAACAGCCATCCATCATTTTGACGTGTTGTTTCTCTTCCTCCAGCGAGCAACCATATTTTAAGTTCTAACAATGATATTGTAAAATCTTAATGAAAAGGTTATCATTCGGCTTGGTTTATTGGTTTCGCCAGAAAAATTCTCTTATCGCTTTGGCAATGTCGATCTCTCCAGACCATTCCCACGGAGTAAGTGAAAGCGCGTACTCATTTTCAAATTCCAAATAAATGCATGTAAATGAGATTTTGCTGATTCTGATTGGACCGGTGACTTAATGTCGGCATTAGCTCGTCACACGAACGTCCGAACCTTGTCACCTAGAGAGTTGAGTTGAGTTGTGTTGTCACATTGATTACAAAATAATAAACATGTCTAAAGGTGTTCTTGTCCATTTCGGGACTTTAAGTGAAATCAATTCTAAAAATCCCGACATTCTATAAGACTCCTGCCTTTCAGAGAAAATTTAGAACTGATGCATTTGAAAATCTGGGATTCAGAATCTTTGTGAATCCTCGTGAAAATTAATTGTAAACTATCATGTTTACTAACTGCGCCACCTGCTGGTGTGATGTCACAAACAATCACAAGGGCACTATATGAAATAAAAATTGATTACTGAGTGTCATTTTTCTTTTTTCCAAGTCTTCACAATGTTGAGCATTAATTGGAGCAGTGGTAAAAAAGTCCGTTTTATTATCATTAACTTTAGGATGACACCTTGTATGTTTCCTCCGTTTGCTTGGTGCTTTCATGCAAGCCTACAGTTTGTGTTCCTTTTTGTGACGTCACATAAGGTTGGTATAACTGGTCAATTATTTACAAACATGAGGCCCGCGCCAAGAAAACTGATTTAGCTATGACAAATCTTAAATTTAAGCCAATTGTAAGATAAAACTTCAGTTTGTCTGAAGTCCGTTTCAAGTTTGACTTAAAATTTGTCTGAAGTTCAACTATCTTTATCAGGCGTGGACATTTCAAAGTTTGGAACTTGAGACAAATCTTAAGACTTGACTCAAAAATGAACATAAGCCAGTTTCTTGGACCGGGTCCCTGAATTATGTACGCTGAGAATAAAATACTGGCAATTAGTTTGAAAATATAAACACGTGAGTGATCAAAGCGACTTCAAACTAGTTGAAATGGAGATGACAAAACGTGTGATATTTCGTTTAAAATCCCATGCAGCGGAAACTACATAAAGTCGCAAACTTCAAATTAGCGGTGACGAATGTTCCTGATGAATCATTCGCTTTATGGTTTCATGATGTGCAATTAGGAACGCCAACTCTCAAAATTACAAAGGGTTACACCATTAAACATAATGAAGATCTGTGGTTTTCGAAGATGGCGCTACAGTCGTGAGGCTTAACTATTAAACAATGGCAGTAAAAAATAACAGATGTGACAAATAGAAATCGTTGGAAACAAAGTCGTGTTACCTTTGTGCTCATCAAAAAGCATTTCATTTAGCGCGGGGGTGGAACTCCACCAAGTTTAAAAAGAAATTTTAGACCATTAGCACAATTTTACTACCATTAGATCAAGTAAAACCTTTGCATAACAATAGCTTTGACCATTCCTTGCAAAGTCTACTAAACCGACCAGCCTGACTGACGCTTAGACGGCTGTGGATAAAGTCACCGGTCACCTCAAACCACAGGATGTGGTATGCTGCGACACAATGAGACAGTGTCGCCGCTGAAGAATAATTTGTATATCTCATGGGAAACACTAATTACCATATGACAGAAACAGGCTTGTGAGAAATCACCAAAACAGCATCATTATACCCGTGACCAGAAATTTTATGAGCTTACTCTGAAGAAACAACTGTCAGCCAGTTCTGTCTGAGCTCAGAGATCACTTCTAAACTGAGTAAGGAACAAGATAGAACCAATCACGGCATATGGTACGTTTTAATCAAAACTTGAACGAAAGTACGGGTATAAAGCCCCTTTAAGTGTCCCTATAGCAAGGGTCTGTCATCTGTAAGGTCTTTCGGCGCTTACCTCCTCCGGTAGTCGGCACCAAAATTAGAACAGATGCAAAGTTGCAACGTTTTGGAATAATGGAGTAGCGTCTCGCCCCACTGAAAAATTGGCCGTTTGGCGAATAATAGCCTAACCCAAATGCGAAGGTTATCTCGTTTCAGTAGCGGCACATAGATCTCCACAGGTATTTTTGGCGTCCTCGTGTGACCAGTTTCATTGTTGATTTCACAATAAAGGGATTATAAAGGGGGTGTCGGAATTTTTATTCTTCTTATGCAGTCACTTCACTTTAGACTTTAATCATTAAAAGCGCCTCTGAACTTCGGTAAATGGTTTTAACGACGCGATTTCACTACTGGGCAATGTAGTGACGCCAGTGGCTATCGTGGTCGGTTACCTATAGAATGATTTGTATGTGAATTCATCGAAACAAGTAGGCTATTACCATAAAAATTCGATCGAAACAAATAACTTAATGGACCTGAAAAGTATTAGATAACAAACTGATGACCGTATGGCCTGGTGGATGACCTTTGGCTGAATTGATGGCCTATATCCGTTTTCTTTCTACGGCTCCTCGTTCTTGCCAGCTCGTCGTTCACAGATTCATAACACATTAATTTTCGGAAGCAAAAAGAATTTAGCTCTAGTTGAGCAGAGAATATAAACAAAAAGTGCTACAACTGAACTAGACGGAAATTCACCCGATGCAGAAGACAACCTAGTATTGTCTAGCCGGGGTTCTTCTGTGTCCAATTTGTTCAACAATTTTGACAGTGAACAAGTTCGAGGCCGGGATGGACTGTAATAGCCTCCCGTATGTTGCCTCGGGGCATAAACATCAATTGCTGGTCTTTCAAAACGCCGTACGTGGTAGTAAACTCCAGGATTCAGAACGCTACCCTAGATTTGTAACGCTTCACTCATTCTCACCTTTTCTCCTTTTGACCTATGTTGATAAGTATTACACGAATATTAATGACACTGTGAACCTTGTTCTGATCAAAACATTTTTTTTTCACGCGTAGTCAACCTTCCAAAGCAACGTTATTGCGTTCTTATCCTTTGTTTGAATTAAACTTGGTTACAATAATTCGCCTGGAATTCCCCTGCCGGTAATCTACTGCACTAGCGACTGGAATTAGCCTGTTGCGACCAAAGGTAACATCATTTATACACATGTTTATTACGACCACGTAACTAGATGGGCCTGAGACATTGGCTACAGTTGTAGCCACAGAATCATTTTTAATCGAGTGAGGAAAAATGTGAGATTTTATTGCAGTTAGCGAGAGGCCTAAATCAAAAGTTGTTGCCTCACGGAAGGCGTGGCTTTACTGACTCTCCGATATTCCTGTTTTGAGCACACAATCTTACCCGTCAACTCATGGTCAACCGATCTACTGAATTTCAGGTCCTCACAAATCCGTAGCTTTTCCGCACTTCATTGTACACACGACACGTCCGTTTTAACCAGTACACAGACGCTAACTGGAGGTACGTGTGTTAAACAGCTAACAGTTATTAGATAATACCCAACAATGCAGAACAAATAAAATAGAAGCGTTTTCGCATTAGCGAACGAGGTTTTGAATGAGAGCGTGATTGAAATGGCTTTACGTGTCGATGGAATGCTGGTACTGGATAAATACGACGGTAACAATAGTTATTCAGACATAACGTGTCAAATAGTTGCGCTATATTAACCCAGTAAACTATGGCGCGTGGGATGCGTCGATCTTACCTTTACTCGCCCCTTGCTTGGGGTCCTGTGAAGCAAAATATATAAAGTGGACTCCTCACTCTTCGGATAACTCCATGACGAGCTGAGCGGCCTTCTCACACAGCTGAATGAGCCAGACACTTAAAATAACGTCTGTTTGTATATGTTAGTCAGGAGGATGACCTTTGGCGATGGCTCGAATTTCAGCTAACTGACGCAGCCATGTGATTTATTTAGAGCACCAGGGCAAGGTTTACCCTAATGAAATTTAATACAAACATTCTTCCTCAATTACGATGGAGTGGGGATTTTCTTCAACGCAATACAATTCTTGCGCATTACTCGTCGATTTAGGCTGGATTAATTTTTTTATTTAACCCGGAAGTGAACACTGACCCCGCCTTCCCTGGTGGTGAGTGACGGGTAAACGATGAATACCTAAGAAATGACGTTGAGAATGCCTGGGGGCCAAATTTACAAGAGCGCTTATTCTAAACCTCTTCAATTATGGCACACTCACCTTGTCCACGGAATATGATTGAATCAATTTATTTATCATACCCAAATGTGTTAAAGGAACAATTGCTGTTTTACGGCCGAAAATAAAAAACGCGTTTTGGGATGGCATAGAATTCCCGAAGTTATAGCTTCGAATAGAGTTATAAAACAACACAACTTCTACAGCAGCTTGCATAAGGCATTTTCATAGTGGCTTACTATTTGTGCATCTACAAACGCATATCTGAAATGGAAGAGGATCAAATAGGAACTGACAAAATAAAGACCTCCCCTGACTCTTGCTAAACTAACACGTATAGTCATGGATTCTATATCACAAAATTACTTCGAAGCATTACTCCTATTACATAGGTTGAAAGTATGCTGACCAATTTTTACCACATTGACTGCACATCCGATCAAAATTGTTCCAATGAGACGCTGGGAATCCAAGCCAAGGCCAAAAAGCGTATTTGTTTCTGGTCTGCATTCAGATTCAGTTTAAGACTAATGCGCTCTGATACGCCGTAAAATGTAACAATTCCGTAAAATGTAACTGCTACATTTTACGCCATTGTTACATTTTACGTCGCTGGGCATCTCCTAAAATGTAACAAGCTGTTACATTTTTTTAAGTGTTACAATGTACGTCGAATGCACAGGCGAAAAATGTACCGGGTCCCTTGTTACATTTTACCAGAGCGACGTCATATTTCTTGAGTTTGCATGGTATATTTGCCACACGGAGGAAAACGGTCAACACACTTAACGCCTTCTTTCTCGGATTGTTTGAATGAAATTCTATCTAATGTGCCAGCTCGAATTTAAAGATGTGTCCCTATGTGCTTTCCATTGTTTTTGACACGTGTAGTTTCTTGGTATTGTCAAAAATGTGTCCCGCACAGTTTCAACTACAGACAAAAGGAGTTTCCAGGATCAGGTAGCAATTTTTTATTGTTAAAATGTTCTTGCAATTTTTTATTGGCGCTCACATGTCATAAACGAATTGTGTATCCGGCTTTACAATAAACACATTTCCCTTGGTCAGCACAACAGAAACAATGACATCGTATTTGGGTGGTATTTATCATATTTCTTTGGGAACAAACGACAATAACAAAAATTTTAATTCACGAAGAATTTAATTTCGGAAGCTAATTTGATAGAAAAAAACACCCGTTTTTCAGTGTTATTTGCCTTTGAATGATCTCTGATGCAGTTATTGCCTTGCTGATGCCGACGGGTTCTGTCTACCACCTTAGTTACGAATGACACTTTTTTAAGACATTGTGGAGGCAGGAAATAAAAGCACACATTTATTTGCTGTACGTTGGCAGATTTTGGCAATGCAACAGCAAAAGATCGCCTCTGAGAAGAGCGAGCCAATAGTTCAAAATAGTGGAGGCATAGTAACGTGTTTTAAGCAGCTTAAAAAATGAATGAAATATCATTGTAACGGTTCCTTTTTATGTCAGTAGTGATATTCGGTTGCAAGCGCCATGTCAAGTTTTTTGGCGCGAAACGGGGCTCGTGATGGGGCTACTGTAAAAAGGCCTGCTTAATTAACGGCTGGATTGTGCTATGACACCCGTATTTTGATGTTTTTCACCAATGCATGTATTTTAGATTTAAAAATAGTCATTTTGGCACCATGGTAGGTCTTTAAGGCTGAACAGAGGAGTCCCTTTAAAATCCTTTTGAAACAGCACTCGCTGTCCACTATGGGAAGTCCGGTGAAAACCTTGAATTATAAATGATATGATTTTAAAATCTTTGAGGACCCTGATGCATTAGAACTTTGCTAAACATGTACTGTGTATATTGCACTGTGTCCTCAATAAATAAATTCAAAAATATTCCTAATAATGATAATAATAATAACGATAACAGGTAATAATAGTGATAGTGGTGATAGTAGTATTAACAGTAATGGTAGTAATAATATTAATAGTAATGTAATACTAATAATAATGATAATGTGTAGCCAGATTGATGCAGTGTCAACCACCAGGGTTTTTTCATAGTAAAAAAATCTACAAAATGGAGTCATTTTTGTCAAATACTATCTAAAAGGGTGCCTTTTCTGATTTTCTGGAACAGTAGTGCGCGAAAATGTGAATTTTTACACAAAATTAGTTTCTGAATGGGTCACTTTTTGTCAGAGCCCACTCTCTAAACGGGTAGCTATTCACTTTTTCCGGGCGGCACCCCTCGTCCAAAAGTACTCAACTATCCTCGGCCGTGTAAGACACAACTTGTTCGTGATTTTGGTCATTTCTTTGAAATATGACGTTGGTCTCGTAAAATGTAGCAATGGTACATTTCCCGCATGTGCATCCGACGTAAAATGTAACAACATGTTATATTTTAGGAGGGGCTTAGCAACGTAAAATGTAACAATGACGGAAAAACGTAATTTGCCAAACGCAGCTATGCACAACGATGTAAAAATGCAGTTGGCATTGTTCAAATAGGGTACAGAGCTTGGTTTACTTTTTAGTCGCTTAAATGGCGACGCACAGTTTAAATGTGGCAGTGCAAAATACCGTGATAGTTACCGCGACTTTTACGACTTGCGGATTATATTTGTGCTTCTGTCTGATGTGTATAATAAATTACTTAATCCCTTCGATTCTCGTCTTTCTTTCTGCCGCCCGCGAGTCGTTTCTACTGCGGATTCATGAAATGTCGAATTCTACGACGTGCTGTTTGGCAGTTCCACTGAGCCGACTGGTGGATGAGATGGTCTCGCTACTATCTGATGACCGTTGAGCCGATAATTGAGAAACTTTTGACAGGCCACCATGCGTCCGCTTACGATTCGGGACTCAAGAACAATGCAAACGAGAATTTTGGAGAATGACAACAAAATTTCACGATTCGACTTAAGCTGACTGACGGTAAATTGTATGTTCCACTCAAAATACAGAGCATTCGGCATGATAACTTGTAACAAATACGGGCACAACATGCACTAGCAGGCATCTTTGTGACAGGCAAATTGTCGAAAGCAGTAATTTAAATATCCAGTGCAACTGGGTACAGGGGTGTATTGACCACAATGGTGCACGCAGTTCCAAACTTGCCTCGTGACAGCTAAGCAGCATGGGCGGCGCACCATAGGGGGCTGGAGCGCTATAGCCCCACTTATTTCTGCGCTGCGCCGCCCATGAAGCAGTTGAACTATCATGCGAATGGAGTTTTGCATGGTCAAGTCTACTCTTCCGGGGCGGTCGTCGCGGTGTTTTCTCCGAAATTCTATTCGTCAAACTCTATTGTGATGATAACAGAATATTTTATTGGAGATATATTCTGTTTAAAGGGGCATACTGGTTTGCGACGCCACTTCCTAATGTCCCGACTGTAGCAAAAAGAAAGCCCTGGCACGAGTGTCGATTCAACTGGTTCATACACAGATTTTTGAAGTCATTCTCTTCCCACTTATTTAGGTCTGACTTCGTAAACCAGCGCTTCGACAATTTTAAAGCGACTGCATACTGGTTTTTTTTTCGTGAGGTCCAGATTTTTTAACGTTTTGCCAAAAGTCTCTTGTTGTTGGTCACATTAATCTATTCGATATCTAGAATCTTGTGCCTTCAGTTATTTCTCTCCGCCTTTGTGTGAAAAAGCCATCGAAAACCTTTTGAGTAGTCCGGAATTCCGACAGTAGAAGGGGGTTTCCATGACCCTTACCCTACACTTAAAAGCATTGTCTTGTAGTGCATTTTATTCCAACTATCATGGACTTCTTGGTTCCATCATGGTTTGAGATTTCGGGATATGAACCTTTGATGTGGTCCCAGACAAACATGTTTCACTATTTTCTATCATTCAAAATGAACACAGATTTCATCTACATCTGAATGAGAAATCAAACCCCGTTTCCCAATTAATTGCGACAACGTTTTCATTGAAGTTAGAATTCCGTGATTCGTTATTGAGAATAAGATTGGGCGTATCGTCAATTAATGTTTTTTAGCATTTTAGGTGGGATTCAATTACCTTTTTGAGCCACATAATACTTTTGTATATGTGAGTACGCAGTGATATGGTGCTTTACAGGTCTCGGACTCCCCCGCTCAATCTACACATACATGCACACAAACACGCGCGCGCGCGTGCCCGCGGGCGCGCGCGCGCACACACACACACACACAAACATACATATAGCATGGTTACGTTAACAAATCGTTTAAAAGAGGAACTCCAAAATTAAGGCATGAATCCGGCAAGTATTAATAATGTGTGCATAGCTTATAACCACCCCTCCACGATACTGATATAATATTTTCTTTTATGACAATTCCGTCCGCTTAGAATACGTAATTTGTTAATGAGGTTGTGTAGGCTCCTTGAAGAATGGCCAAACTTGACTAACTTCGGACATCATCTCTGAGAAATGGCTGGTCAAATTCAAATAAAACCTTGCAGTTCTCCAAAACGCCGTTAGGGGTTGTTATTAAAGTGATCTTATTTTGCCAGAGGGTTTATCAGAAATAGGACATTTATGACTTTTATGAAAACGAAGTATTAATTTAGAAAATTTTTATCGCGTTTTGGAGATATCATCCTGGTCATGTTATTGATGCCTCTCTTGCCATCAATGTACATTTTCTTTTTTTCTAAATTTTACTAAAATGGCATGTTCACATGACTCGGTCAATGAAAGATTGGTAAAAAGCCAAAAACCAAATTCTTCAGTATTTCTACTTTTAAAAAATGCGTACTCTTAGTAGTTGAAATTTATGGTTTGTGAACATGTGAATTTTGCTTTAAGAAAATACGTACTGTTACTGAGTTGAACTTTATGGTTTGTTAATACTTGAGGATTGCCGATAAGGTCCTACATAATCGTATAGGCTCAATCACAGACACATCGAGATCATTTTAATCTGGTTATATACTAGGCTAATTTAGGGAAGCGTGAACGACAAAAAGGGCGGACAATAAAGAATATGACTTCTCGTATTTTGATATTGTGTTAATCTAAACTCAGATTTCATGTGTTATCCTCTGGTTAACTTTGCTTTTTGTATTGTGTAAGTGGAAGCGTGATAATGTGACGCCGGTGTTGTTACCGGCCCAGGTGTTTCGGTGGAAGCAATACCCGTGAAAAGAACACGAATCTCTCACATTACCTTATTTTATAGATAAAGCTTTCTGCTTCGTTTCTGTATGAAAATCACAACACGAATCTCAGCGCAAAATAATTCAGTCCAAAATGAGTTCTTGCTGTTGTCGATGTTGGCACCGCGCCATGTGATGAGTCCCCATAGAGGGAGTATTAAGAAATTCAATTACGCTTATTGTTATTTCCGGTGCTATTTCTTAAACCCCACTAACAGGCAAACAATTAAGACATTAACACACCTGTAATATGATCAACTGCCGGTGTTCGAGTGCACGAAGAGGATGCAGGCTGCAAAATTGACCTCTCACTCCTGGCCCATCCAACTGAAATTCCTCGTGCCACGAAGGTTAATTCCGGCACTAGACTTGCATAAGCAAAAACAAGCCTCGTTGTGAAGAGGGCACGGTAATTATTGTAAAACCCAGAGCAGCCAACTCGACAACTTGAGCAAAAAGAAAAACATGTATCTCTATCAAATTGGTCGTTGCGGTCGACTTTTACGATTTGATGACTGTAGCCTTTATCTCTTTACAGTTCGTTGGTTTTAAAACGTCATTCAGAGTCGTTCAGCTGGAGCAGACACATGTTGAATCATTAAAAAAATGTGGTCCGTTTTATAATGTAATCTGTCAATAGCGTCTACCTCTAAAATGAATTGGTAACGAATGATGTACAAAAATATTAGTTGCGAGACTCAGGGTCATGCACTCTTGGCAAAGTAAGGGCCCCGTTCGTTTCTCATTCATTTGTGTTCCATGAATGTAGTACCGACGCTCGTCGTTTCCGTTTTACTAGTTTTACTATTTTATAGATGTATTCCACGATTTCTAAACTACTTTCCAATCTCGTCTTTCGTTTGTGAAAATAAAGAAGTCGGCAGCTCAGACGACTTTCGTTAAATTAACGAGACCTTGGGTGTCGTTATTTTAGCATTGGAGTAACTCAGACTCTATGAGCATTTGAGTATGGTGCCAATTTGGTCATGTTTGTACCATGCAAAAGTGGCAATCTACCGTTGTAGGTGCGGCCAGTTTGCACTGCCTATGAATTCATTTCTTTGGGAATACCAGGCTTTGGCGGCAGTTTTGAAGTACGCGATATAAGTATAGTCAGTGAATCTGGCTTGCTTGTACTTGTGAACATTTTGCGAATGAGGACAATTCTCTAACCTTGACTGTGGATACACTTTTCTTGGCAGTGGCGGCCACCGTTGCGTTGCCGCTCATGCGTCCAAGGAATCTGCTGTAGTTTCAGGTAGCCTTCAAGCAAATCAGAATTGCAAAAAAATTTCATTGGATGGCATATGTGGACCATGTTTGATAATGCTGTCGTAAATTTGCTTTCAGAATCTAGTATTGACAGTGAAGTGGACAATGGACTGAAAACTGAATTTTGCCTTCTTTGTCATTTTTTCGGAGCCTTGCTTCCTTTTTCAGCGGCAGTTAAAGGCCCAAAAATATGAAGCAGAATAAAGTTTCTATGATCACGTGTAGCGCTTTTGGCGGGAAACGACTCGCAGCTTTCCGTTTTGTCTGTAGTTTTCGATAAGTTGAAAGAAAACCCATTGAGAACTGTACAGCGCCTCCCGAGTTACGCTTTGATTTGTATAGGTATTGCAACATTTCAAATAGTCTCTACTTTCTCTAATTTTTTGTAATGTTTGTGAGAACAGTACTTACTCATTTGTTGCTCAACGATTTTAATTGCATGCAGTTCCTTTTTTGGTTAATATTTATGGGATAGGAACGTAGCGTGCATAGTTGTACAGTCAAAACGTGGAAGTCGAGCGACATGTGAACATTCTTTTGCGCGTGGTGATCAAAACTTTTAAACCATTGTTGATCGTCTGGATTATGAACTAGTTACGCCAGTTACTATTGTAAAAGCATGCTTTCTATGTTCGACTGATTTAAAAAACCCGATTGACCGGCATGGATTGGCCAATCAAGAATGAGATGTCAGAGTTCTACGCCTGACTCAAATGCTAACAGATTTGAGTTCGAGACTACACCTGGGGTGTCACCCTAGAACTAAACGCACTGGTGGTCTGTTGGGAACAGTCCGCTGCATATGGACTTCAGTGGCCGGTTGCATGAAACAGTCCCAAATAGGGACTCAAATAAGGTCCCTAAGTCTTTTGCGTATTTTTGTCTTTAAGTACTCACAAATGCAATATTTTTCTATCATTTAATCTTTAATATGAGCTCCTATTTGATTAATGACATTTTCTAATAATATAACTAAGAACTGAGCCCAGAGTTCATCGAAAATAAATAGGGACTTAGTCCTTAAATTGGGGGTGTTGCATGAAAAGATTCCCACTTATTTTCGACAATATTGACAATTTAAGGTAGAGTTCACTCTCGATTTGTATCAAAGTCAAAAGTTTACTTAGTAATGAAGCTAAAACAAGCCAAGAAAGATCAATCGATGTTTTCACAAGTCCAAAAATACGCAATAGATTTAGGAAACTTAGTTGAGTTCCTATTTGGGACTGTTTCATGCAATCGGGCACAGTACCCTTCTATAGTCTTTAAAAAAGACATCACTGAAAGCTTTCAATCAACCACCTGAGATACCGATTAAACCAATTCAAAATCAAAGGTTACGACGTGACACACGCCAGACACTTAAAAAGCGCGGCATTCGACCCGTACTTTCTGACAAAAAGTTTTTGATTTAGGTCTGTCCGTTGTTTATTCAGACAAACTTAAAACGTTTCAGGTCATGGTGTGACCTGACATTTTATGAGCTTAGTCTTAAGCAATAAAAAACTGTCAGTTCTTCCGACACCTGGAATCACCTGTAACTTAACTAGGGAACACTTTGAGACCCATAATGGTAAGTGGTCTATATCAAGACTTTGTTTTGACAGAAATGCTGCTTTAAAGTACCCAAACACCCTTTAACAACATGCGAATCCTATCTGTCAAATATTTGTTTTTGCTAGTGTTGGGCCAAGTTTGATTGTACATGACAAACTATGTCCACTCAGTTCCATTTTCCACAAAATATGAAGAGTATCAGGATTTCAAATACCCTGCACAGAGTTCAGTAACTTATTCCACGCAGTTTCCCGTCTTTAACGACTCATGGGCGCACCCAGGGGGTGACTCGGGGGCTCGAATGAGCCCCATAATTTGGCGAATTTGGCAAAAAGGTCAGCTTCAGTGAAACAAAAAGTCCGGATGCACGGTGCGTGGGCCTGAACCCAGTGGCCCCGTTTTTTAGTGTTCGTGGATTTATTTCAGTAAAAGGTCCGCATACCGAAAAATTTTACCCCCCCCCCCCCCNGCGCATGCGACTACCGGCAGCGTGTTACTTACAAACGAGCAAAAATATGAGTCAACCCAACACCACCATACTCATGCGATAGCTGTGAACAGAGACGGTGAAAAGTCTCGTGGAACTGTGAATTCAATCCCCGGTTCAACCATATCAAAGTTTATAATTCAATACACCAACCTTGCCGACCAATCACTTCAGTGGCCGCCATTTTGCTAGGACAGGCTGGTAAGTCCCGACCGACCATACTCGCGAAATACTCACTTTTTATTTTCAGTCCTGATGTCTCGCGAAATCTTGCTTTTCTCGCAATAAACTAGATTTACGAAACGCTCTCCATATGTTCCTATCGAATTTTAACTCCCGGTTTGATTGTACATGTCATAATTTGTAAGCTTATAAAACTTGTAATGAGATCAAACGCATCCCAAATACTCCCCGTTTTTCGTCATCTTGCACGCTTTAATGTCGGACAAGCTAAAACAATCCCGTGCGCGAATGGCGCTGAACTGTCGGGTGTAGCGAATCTAGCAGGTTATATACAGAAGGCGTGGTTGGTGAGCTGTCTGGCACGTTGGTCTGACGGGAGGTTTGTCTATCATTTTTGCGACTTCTGAAATCATAAGTGAAGGATGTTTAACGTTACTCCTACTCCTTTAAGAGCCTCGACGTGCGCTGCGACTAAATATTTTGAAGGTTTTATAACGTGCCTGACCCCGTGGATTGCATTCGCGTAAGCTAAATATTTGAGAGGAAACAAAAATAAAGACCATCTATCTATCTTCTAAGTAGAAAACACCTTGCATACTTTCAATCAGAGCAGACTCTAAAATGTAGCAAATGCCGTTCGTAGCCTTCACACGCAGTGCAAATCTCAAAATGCGCAGACAACACAGCAGGCACCAATTTTAATGAAACTGGAGAGAGGTAAATTCAACCTTGGCTCAAAAAGTATCGAGTGCCACCTTAAGGTGAAACAAGGTTTTGAGTTGTCTTTTTATCAGATTGCCTGGTGTTTTACTGTACGCCGGTAAAGTGACCGCATTAATTTTTGTGTGTCTATGGATTGCTTTTAATAACATTGAGTTTTACGGGGCCAAAGGTTATTCACAATTCCCACCTCGACAAGCTTATTTATAATCAGTCAATTTACTAGTTTTCACATTAACGTATGTCTATGGTGTCAAAACACATGACGGTATAGAAGTCAAAATTTAAAACTTAAACTTAGCTGACTTTCTAAACAGCCGCGCCATGTTGAAATTCGTTATCCCGCCAGACGGCGATCAGGTCTTTTCTGGCCAGGCGTTCAGCGCTATCTACAGATACCATGTAATGCGGACGAGAGGTTTCGACCTAGTATGAACAGTGTTTTAACACATTTCCTGTTATAATAATGCCGGTAAGTTTCCACTGATGTATAGTGGGATGTATCAATGCATTACGAAAAAAGCCAACCTTTAGAAATATCAATTGATGAGCAAAGATATCCTGTTTCATACATTTCCCACGACAAAGTCAAATATCAGTGCCAGCGGCTGCGGCTGACAAAGCGGAAGAATTTCGATATCAGCCGGTGGCAGAAAGCTGAAATGAATAAGTGAACTTTAACTAATCCAATAATGAGAGAGAATGGCAGTGGAATTTATTCCTCTGCTTCTATATTTATGAACCTCATTGAAGTAATTCCGGTCCGCACCAAATCTGAGTCTACCCTCTGACACAGCGCCACCTATACTAAAAATTGGCCCTGTGGAAACATGATGAACGACACACGGAATTCTGTGTGTGGTATACATGTCAGAATGTTTAGTTGTACAAAACTTATCGCAACTTTTCCTACCATCACCACTGATGCAAGCCTGCTGCTGACATCATGTTTGTTATCAAACTGACCCTGCAGGTGGCGCAGCGATTAGTGGGAATAGTTGAATTAGTTGAATACTGTAGGTAATTTTTATAGATGTTGGGAAAATTGTTTTTGTTTTTTGAAGGACTCTTTTGACTTCCTCTCTCACGCACTTGACCTCCTACACTTTACAATATTTACGTGGCATGCTACACTTCTTTTTGATACATCGAAGTTCAGCTCTAAGTTACACATCTTTCATTGCGAGTCATCCTAAACATACATCTTCGGACCAGCGTCATGATTTTTACTAATCCACAATTACAATTGCCTTAGCACTTTTCTGGCTGATTGCCAAAATACATGTTTTGTTTAAATGATACTAAACCCTGCTTTAGCCTATTAACAGACACCGACTCTTTTTAGATGGCTTGGATCTTCTAAAATACTTCTCAGGTGTAACCCTCGTCAACCCTCAAAAGTTAAGAGTATGTTTGAAAACTCCTTGTAAAGTATTCCAAATCAGCAAGCTTGACAACGGTAATTCTTTGCACTTTTCATACAAAAATAAATGTAAAAATTGTCATTTTCTATTTTTCAAAGGCTGATTACCTTCCAGCGAATAATGGATACTTTACGAAATGTGGTCATGTGACATCTACACAGCATATAAGATTCTAATAATCGACTAACATTTTCTTAGTCTTTATTTTTGTTGAGAAATTCCACAACATAAAATTTCACTTTTCCGCCATGTTGTGCGCAAAATAGGTGAAGAGTTACAGTAACGTTCCAGGCGATTAAAATCGACGACTCTGTCCTCCTCAAACTACACGATCCACATCGTGAAACAAGACCCAGGTTCGTGGTGCAGCTTTTGCCTCTCAGAAGGGGTGTCAGTCTTGCAATAACACGTGACAGGGCCGGTTTTAGGAATAAACATGGAAGTGTAACTTTATATCGTTTCAAATGCCCATATCATAATGTTCTCACATAAAGCATTCCATGTGGAGGACATATTTGCTCATGCCGGTTCTGCTGGTGCCCCGAGTACCCCGTGAAAACAAAGGGTGTTTTTATTAGGTGCATAAACGGATCGTTTCGCTTATTTAATCGAAACGATTACAGCATATTTCGATAGGCTCTGATTTGATTGCCTAGGGTGTTCTTTTTCGAAAAGTTTCGTCGTTTTCGTCGTCTAAACAATACGTTCTCAAACAATACCGCTCTGTAGAATGTTTTCAAAATACCTTTTTGTTATTGTTTTTTTGTGGTTACGCGCAAGCATTCACTTATTTTGTTAATATAGCATGCCTTTAAGTCAACATTGTATTGTATTGAGTCTCGCAAGAAGGACGCAAGTTGCTCTAATGTTTGAAAATTACTGATCTTTGTAGGCTACCTTTTCGTAAATCTTTAAAAAAGATGAATGGTTTAGTAAAATTGATCTAATTAGTATAAAGACAGGTGGCAAACTAAACCGTAGTGCAGGTATCGGCCTGATTGGCTCTGTCTTTTGAGTACATACTTTAACAAGTATTGAATTATATATTGGTGGAAACGTTCATCGATAATCCTTTTATTCTCCCACAGAGAGGAAGAGTTGGCCGGCAACTTAATGATAGGTATGTCTATATTCCAATGTTAATAAAACACCTGTGGCGAATCGGGGTAAATAAATTCTATTACAACATTTAGGTGCGTGATGCGGGCAGCGAACTTTAAACGGTGCAGTGTAAGACCATGTCACCAGAGAGGAAGAACGTTCGTGGCCGTGTTCACGAAGAGAACGACGAAGTTGTGTCCACTGTCATTTTAAATATTGGTGGGTGTAGATTTGAAACGTACACTCGAACTCTCCAGCACAGTGACTGCGCAAGACTGCAAAACCTTGACGAAACGTCCCCCAGCTACCGCAGGGAGACGAACGACTTCTTCTTCGACAGAGATCCGGCTACGTTCCGGGAAGTCCTGAACTTTTTTCGAAGCGGCGAGCTACACATGCCATTTGACCAGTGCGGTATGAGGGTAAAAAACGAGCTCGAGTTCTGGGGACTGGACGAGAGACTACTTCAGGGATGCTGCGGTCCCCACTACCATGGATTCGCCACCAGTGAGAAAGTGAACAAAAAGTTGAAACGGGACTTCACGGACATGGATGTGTTTGATCACGAAAAGTGTTTCGGACGTGTGTCGTCAGTGATATGGAGTCTACTAGAAAAACCTTCGTCGTCTAAATTTGCTATGGTAAATGTATGAGGTACTTAATTTCGGGATTGTGTAACTGCACAGAATTATTAAAGTGTCCTACCGAGTATTTCTTTAAACAGTCCCCAAAACCCCGCGGGCCACCGGTCTGAAGTCGTGTAATTTTTATGGTAAAGAAGTACTTTCTCGGTAAAGTATGCAGTATGAGCATGCGCGCACCCAGCGTTCGATATGGGGGGCTCGAATTCCCGACGTTGTGGACCATTTGCTAAGAAAAAGGCGGGCGGACTAAACAAAAACGGGAGCACCTCACCTCTGTGAATTGGGCGAATCCCCTTATTTAGTGGGTTTTTGTCCCATTTTCTAGGACTGTTTGTCTCTCGGGGGCGGACCTTTTGGCCCACTTTGCCAATTAATGGGGGGGCTCGTTCGAGCCCCCCCCCCCTCCCCTGGGTGCGCGCATGACGAGTGGCGATGTAGTTATAAGTTCAGAGGCAAGAATAAGCCTGAGAGCCAGCGTATCGGCGCGGAGTTTTAGAACGTGCACTTTGGACGAAATATTTATGACTGGGCAGGAGCTCATAGGCGTGGGCGTGTTATGTGTCTCATCTTGCAGAAAAATCACCTAAGAAACATTCAGTAGCAAAATAAATAAGCAATAAAATAAAATTTACATAATCTTTTTTCATTTTAGTTTGAATTACCAAAATTTTTTAGGAGCCTAGAAAAATTGTGATGCAACACCCCCCTCCCTCGTGTACCTGCGGACATCAATTTCTAAACTGCATTTTCTGAAGGAAATTAATAAGTGGTAAAATACAAACTGATATTAACAAGCGGAAAAAATGTCCCCCACATTTTTTATGCGAATTAGTGCCGCCATTGGCGAATTTTCGTAATATTTCACAGAGCTGAACAAGCAAGATATTTTTGAGAGTAGAGTATTTTAAAAGACAGAACCATTCTGTAAGTATATGCCTTAAGATAAAGATAACAGGTTCATGGGCAGTTAAGGTGGTTTAGGCTCCGTTAAGTTCAACCATATCATGTCGCTTTCGTCACTCTCTATGTAACCTTCATCAGCAAAAATGGTCGCTTTTCTTCTCAGTCTCCGTCTACTTTACGAATAACGGCCACCAGGAGATCAAACAGTGAGTTGATTAAGACCACATTGCTCTTGGCATTCTTTTATAATTCCCCACCAGTGGCAGACCTACGTTTGCAGTAAGAGGTGTTTAGGATTTGAGCGAATGCGAGGCGCGTAGCGCCGAGCGGAAGGAAGGTGTGCCCCTCCCGTGTAAGATTTTTGTTGGTTTTTAGTAGCTGATTTCGTTTTTCTGGCGAATTTGTTTTCAATTTTTATTTTTGATCCTATCCTGAAGGGGGGGTTTTGAATCCCCTGAACCCCCTCTTCCTGTAGATCCGCCTCTGCCCACCTACACTTGTTTTTGCCACATGGTTTGTGCTGTTCGTGCGGAAATTAACCAGCACGGCTACATAGGGCAACACAGTGAGTAACTGATTTGGATATGACTTTTGTGCAGACGGGAACTGGAAGAGTCGAACAGGATCATTTATGAACTTGTGAGAGAATTCCGTCTACCTTTACCATCTCGTCATCAGGCAAATCGATCGTTAACAGGATTTGCACGTGGACGAGAAAGCGTGCACTGGTTACCCCCAGAATATCCAGCGAAGTTCTCGGTACATAAAAGAACTGATGACGAGGTCGAAGATTAAAGTGAACTAGTTTATTATCGTGGGCTTCCCTAAATCATGGTTACCTAACCCTTAGCCACATCAAACAGCCAAAAAAACTTTCTCCGCAAATCCAGGTTCGGCCCCCTACATGGCTCCTGGGCTACAGAGGCGGATCTACAGGGGGGGTTCAGGGGGTTTAAACCCCCCCCCCCCTCGGGACAGGATCAAAAATAAAAACTGGAAAAAATATCGCCAGAAAAACGAAATTAGCTACTAAAAATCCCAAAAAATCTTACACGGGAGGAGGGAAACCCTCTCGCGACCTTCCTTCTCCTCGGCGCTACGCGCCTCGGATTCTTTCGAATCCTAACCCCCCCCCCCTTACTGAAATCGTAGATCTGCCACTGGGCTATATGCTTTATGCATTCAAGTCTCCAAAAATTTGTATGAAACTGCCTTAAAATGATCCTGGTTTTTATTAAAGAGTCGAAAGTAGTTGTATGAATTAACCTTCCTTTTTCACTAATTGCTGAATTATACATGGCATCCTTCAAGTTTATCTTTTGAGCTACGTTGGCACTCGCGCGTCTTTGGCTGGCCCCCAAGGCATGTTCATGCGGGTTCAGTACTGCCATAGCAGCTGATTAGATCTTGCATACATGTGAGAAAAACTACTTTTGTCTAGATGTGTCACTGTAGATACCTACATGTGCTTCCGCTTTCTTTTTAGGAAACCACTGGTAACAAAATTGCATGGCTATAAAAGTTGTTTACCATCAATAATAGTCTAGACTACTAAGTCTCACAACAGGGGTACGTACGTACGACAAAAATGCCAGAATCTTGCGAGTGAAACCCAGTGAAAACACGGCCTCTAGCGAAATTTGCTTACGCAAGGCGATATTGGTGGGACATATTTGCGAGATCTCACCAAACTCCTAAGATGCTAACTTTGCTGAACATGCTATACTTTGTACTTTGATCCAGAGGAGGAGAACGTGGAAACTGAAAATTCAACCACTGTGCGTGGGAATATGCACGACAGACAAACTCGGAGTGCCCACTCCATGGATGATTAAAAAACTTCGACGGCAAACCGTCGCGAAAGTTTAAGTGTTTGGACGTTGTGGCTACTATACATGCGCGCACTCAAGGGGGGAGGGGAGGAGAGGGCTCAAACGAGCCCCCCCATTTGGAAAAGTGGGCAAAAAGGTCCTCCTCAGAGAAACAAAGAGTCCGAAAAAGTAGAAAAAATATACAACGGCAGGAACTACCAAAATTCGGCGAATACACAATTTATAGCTCTTAACGTACCCTGTTGTTTTTTAGTAAAAGGTCCACAAACTCAAAAATTCGAGCCCCCCAATACTTTAGGCTGGGAGCGGCGCGCATGCTAAAGGTACCCTCTCGTGACACCCTAGATCCGCCAGTCACATAGTGCTTTACTTTTACAGGCCTATTGCGTATGGATGTCTTTGGTAGCTGCAACACTCGTTGTCGTTCTTCTTCTCTCGACGACACCGGCATTGGTCACTGTTTCGTATTTCTATGAAAATGGCACTCAAGCAAATGTGACGAAAATCTCAGATGGTATCAGTCGTTTCGACATCGTAACCCCTGAGCTCGCTTTTCTTGAATTAAGTTGCATTCTCGTTCTAACACTGGATTTTCTTCTAAGATTTATATTTTGCCCCAAAGCATTTGTGTTTATCAGGTCTGTTTGGAATATAATTGACATTTGTTCCCTGTTACCGTTTTACTTGAACATTCTCGTAACAGCAACAGACTTGGCGCAAAAGTGGGATCAGAAAATTGTAACTTTGTTGAAAATAGGGAAAGTGTTCCAATTTGCTCGAATTTTGAGACTTGTAAAACATTACCAAGGGTTTGCATTCATGGTTTATGCTCTGAAAAGTAGCAAACGGGAGATTACGATGTTTGTCGTGAACCTCGTTCTCGGAGTACTTCTTTTTGCCGCCTTAATTCATTTCGCTGAGCCGCAAAACTTTCCCAGCATTCCCATCTCGTGTTGGTGGGCCATAGTTACCATGACGACGGTTGGATATGGAGACATGTCCCCCAAAACGACATTCGGATACATCGTGGCTTCTGTCTGTGCGTCGGCAGGATTGTTGATTGTTGCATTCACCGTTTCGATTTTGGTTAATAATTCTTTATTACTTCATACTCACATGGAACATATTAAGTTAGAAAGACTTAACAGGAAGAAGAAGGTGAAATCGGAAAACGGAGATAATATTGTGAACGACTGTACCAGATTGTAGGCTGGAATTTTAACGCTGCTATCAATCCAGTTCTGCTTTGAGTAAGACTAACGGGATCATTGTTTCAGTTTGAAATTTTCGGCTTCGGCTTGACGGAATCAGCGCTGCTGTGTCTTTAATGCCAGTTATAGTTGCTTTAAAGAAAACAACGACAAAGAAAAAATCTCATAGAATGTATTAGTGGTAGATGGACAATGATTCGGTATCATTTCAGTAGAAATTCTCCAGTTTTTGAGGAGTCTCTAAGATTTGGGAAGTCTCTAAAATTTGAGACACTGAAATTCAAGCCAGAATTGAATGTTCTTTATGCTGAAGAATGGACATGGGAAACTTTGGTGTTCCTCACATTTCTCAAATATTGAACACTACATTTTGTATCAAAAACATCTTAAATAAACTTGTCAAAAATAACTGCCAACACACATTTTTCTTTTGCGTAATTCTTGACACTGCGACGGCCAACATTGGCCATTTCTAAAATTGGTTAGGAGCTCCGAATTTGAGCAAACTGTTTTTAATTAATTTATTTTTCAGGGTCCAAAACCATCGAACATTTTTGAAGTAGAGAGCGAGTTGCTATTTTTATGCGCCCACATATTTAACTGAGATGGAATGCACGCCGGTGCCGCTCAAAATTTCTGTACTCTACTATTGGAAGACCTTGAACAGCGTTTCAATGCCGATTTTTTTTTTGTACTATACAGTAAAATAGATGGAAGAATTTCCCGGCACTGGGTTTGCAATGTTTAGAGGTGGCGCCTCCTCTAGGATATTTCGCAAGAAAGTGTCGGAGTTGCGAATCTGTTGTCAAACCCATGATATGTAAGGGTCGGGGTCGAAGGTTAGTTTCAAGATTACACTTCCGGAAAATTGCGCTTTGTTGTAGACACTGATCGTCTTTTTAATGGATTCATAGATTATAGACAACAGATTTGCAACTCCGACATTTTCTTGCGTAATATCCTAGAGGAGGCGCCACCTCTAAACATAGCAAAATCAGCTTCCGGTTGGCTTGTATTGTGACGGGAAATTCTTGCATCTGTTTAAAGTTTACTGAGAACGAAAAATTTCGGCATTAGTTGGCAGGGGCGGATCTACGTTTTCAGTAAGGGGGGGTTTAGGATTCCCGCAAAGGTCGAATCCGAGGCACGTGGCGCCGAGAGGGGGAAGGTCGGGAGGGGGGTTTCCCCCCTCCGTATAAGACCATTTTTTTGTTTTTGTAGCCAAATAGTGAAATTTCCATGCATTCTGGTAAGTTTCTGGTACTAATAACATGTCTCTTGAGTTTTTCTTAAGATAATTTAAAACCCTTCTCGATTTCGTCGCATGAACGTGGCTCACAAGTTTCGTGAAACCATATTTGTGCACATCTGGGTATGAATCACGCCACCAGCAAAAATTTTTGTTGGAACATCTGCTTATACACACCTTTTTAGCATACGAAAAGTCGTATATGAAAAAGTGTGGTGTGTGTGGGGGGTTAGACAACTACCAAATATTCAAGAGCATAAGGAGCACCCGACGGGGAGTAAAACATTGAATATCAGATGATCGCGTAACAGCAGCCTCAAGTTGTT
>NMRA01000026.1:767072-850130 GCA_002633005.1 Phoronis australis
GTTGGTTTACTTGGGGTTTACACACGCTGGCGGTTCCGGCGTTTTTGTTTTGCTGGAGACATTTTTGTTTTGTTTTTTGTTTTTTTAATTTTTGGGTCCTGGCCCGAGGGGGGATTTAAACCCCCTGAACCCCCCCTGTAGATCCGCCACTGACAGTTGGTGGTATTTTCATACACTAACACTCCAGAAATTTTGAGCGGCGCCGGTGTGCATTGAAAGCTTAAAATGAAACG
Source organism: Phoronis australis (assembly GCA_002633005.1). Taxonomy (NCBI): domain Eukaryota; kingdom Metazoa; phylum Phoronida; family Phoronidae; genus Phoronis; species Phoronis australis. The sequence continues at coordinate 767,306 of NMRA01000026.1, forward strand.
TCCCGTGGAGTATGTCAGATGCTGTAGTGAAGAGTAAGTCATAGTTTTTAAATTTAGTTTAGTTTTGTGTAGGACGTGTTATTTTTTCTGTAACAAGCGTTTCTCGTTTATGACTTTTATTTGTTTAAAGCCATACATTTATTGCCAATGCATTCTGTGTAATAATATGCGTTGAAATATAGGTCTCAAAATTTTTTGTCTGGCCAATGGTGGCGTGCAGACCAGACTTTATAGTAAATGTTTGAATTGTAATCTGTGTTATTGTCGTTGTTTTCTCGATGTGTGTCAGTTCAAATTTGGTGTAATTTTGGTAACTCTGGTTAGAGCTGCACCAGTGTCACACTCGGTGTTCAAGTTTCAGTTAATATCAGCTTTCATGATGTTACAAAAGTCCTGTGACGAAAGGATACAATCGGTGTAACACCATGCTCCGCCTCTAGGCCCGTAGCCAGCATTGCGCGGGGGGTGGTTCGAATTTCTGGTACGGTGGACCTTTGTGATATTTTGCAAACGTTGACACTGTCGATTTTTTTTACCTTGACGCAGCTTAACTATAGGGGACTACCGAACTTATCACAACCGAAGTAGAACAATGACGGACTCGACAGTTCTCACAGTCAGACAATAATGAAAAGAAATTGGCGCGAAACTCTTGCCTCCCAAAACGTCACTTCTGGAGCAGAGGACGAGAAATTAATCAAATTATGAAAAGCTGTAATTGAGTGAAAGATGTGTCTGAGATAATCAACGAACCTTATTTTTGCTAAAAGTGACATGAAAAAAGGTTGCCTTCGCCTTTAAGTGATACCAGAGACCGTAGAGAGTTAGCGTCTTTGGTGATACCTCGCAGGTTCCCTGCGTGCTTAGCGCCACCTAGCGGCACGCAGGGAACCAGCGAGGCGAGGCTGTGCGCCATTGGCAGAGATTGACAAAAGAAGACTTTCTTCATTTACCAAAGTTTTTAGTAGGTCTAGACCTACTTTTCCCTAATAATATGAACATGCTTGTGGGGGTTGTCTTAGTGCAAGAAAATACGGTATTTCGTGGGCGGTGCAGCACTGAAAAAGTGAGGGGCTTTTGCCCCCCTGTGGTGCACCGCCCATAGACCATGGGCGGCGCAGCACTGAAAAAAGTGGGGACTGCAGCCTCCCAACCCCCTATGGTGCGCCACCCATGTAGTTAAATGTCTGATTTTTGAGCAACGACGGAGGACTGCTTATAGTGAACTTAATTGTCATCGGTGTGTAGGCCTACTGAATTTAAAAGAATGGAAACGCCCATAAGGCACACGTGTACACGCACGCATCATACAGGGTCATCCACCAATCCACAACCAAAGTGGGAATTAGAAAATGCCTGCCGTAATCTACCACTATCAAAATAGCAGATAAACCTACTTTCTGCTATTTTGTTTCTTGGTCGATTTTAACTGAGACGTTCACACGGCACTGATACTTTTTGGGAACTCTCTTCTTGCTATATAGACTATCTAGGTTTTGACATTTACTTCTAGACTCCCGTGTTACGCTGTGTTGTAGCCACCACGCACGTTCAATGCCGATGAATAACATAAAGCCTCTCGGTCTGCACGATCCTATCATCAAGCACCACTTCGGGCGAAGTTGACCGGGTTCGGCCCAATGATTACGTGAACTAAATTCAATTTTGAGTCAAAATTATTACTGACTTAGTTATCATTGTAGTTAGTCTGCAACAATTTTGCTGTTGTTGTCCGTCTATATATCCTGTCTTTAACGGATAGGCCGGGACTGGACCTTTTGCGCGGGGGATTCAATCGAACCCCCCGAAAACCCCTGGCTCCGGGCTTGGCATTATCACATTTTGTCGGGTCTGAAAACCAACATATTGACCGAGGGAATAAATAATTACATCTTCAAAGTAATTCATGAATGGAGGGTTTCGATCGCATGTCAGTCAGTCAGCTACCAAACCAGTATTCCTCAAAACGATATGGAGACTATATTTTGAAAAAAGTCTAGGAGATGCCCCGAATTGAACGAAAGAGCAGTCGATTATAATTTCGAAAACATGTTTTGCAGTCATACAACGGTCGTTTTTAATGCAAAACAACAAACCAACATCACTTTGTTACTATCAATAAGTTATCAGACTGCTTGTCAGCGCACTCGTCGTGCTCTTGATGAATCTGCGCAAATCAGTGACTTCCATTTGGAAAGTTAGTGAACGTTTTGTGTCATTGGAACACACACTTTTGGTACAGTAGCGTGATGTTTGTTGATTGTTATGCTTTGGTTTATGATAATTTGCATTCACCTGCAGCCGGATGCATGAATGAGTCCTAAATAGGGACTCAACTATGTTCCTCAAATTTCTCCACATTTGTGGACTTGTGCAAACACTGATAGTTCTTTCCAATGTTATTTTATTCTCATTGCTATGTCAAATTTTGGTTTAATACGCACCGTGAGAGAACTCTGCGTTGAATTCTTAATGTTAATCAAACTACACAGGGATCTTTTCATGCAACGCCTCTATTTTAGGACTAAGTTCCTAAAAGTTTATTCGCATTGAATTAAGAAGATACCAATATTTATTAGAAAGCAACAGCGGGTCCAGGATTTTGAGTTAGGGGGGCCAGGGCATATTTCTTGCCAGGATTTTGACCGGCAGACATTCGCAACCCCGAATTGCCAAATGGAATATGGGAGAATTTTAGGGGGGGGGGGGCATTGCCCGGTTGGCCCCCCTCTAAATCCGCCAGTGCCCTATGTGGTTGGTAGGTGCCGCAGTAGGCAACAATGCTTGCAGGATATTAATGAGATAGAAATATCCGGTATTATTACATCGGTAGTCAATTCATGTTGACGACGGCACAATTGGTTCGTTGCTGCTGGTGCCCCCTGTAGTAAGTGTATGTACAAACCATAGACATGTGATGTCTATGGTACAAACTGTCAGTCCGATGCTCGTCATTCTCGTCAACTGAGGGGCATAGGGCATGGGCTCTGCCTAATTCATCTTTACGTTTTCAAAAAGTTTGCCCACCACAAAATAACGTTTCATTTCTTTTTTACAGCTTTGACACGAAAACATTAATGCAACTAACACATTAGCCTGCGCGGCGGCTCTGAGTTTTTTGCAGCAGTGCATAAGTGCCCGACAACAGAGGGCGGGGAGAAAGGCGCTAAGCAAGTAGGACCGGCCCGGAAGTCGGGATCTCTCTGCATCCGGATTGTGACGTCAGTTCACCACTATTCAATTAGCAATAATTAAGATAACTAATGATTTCCGATCTCGTAAAGAACTGACAGCACGCACTTTCAGGACTGAAATCCGTAAGTTGGCCATAGACGTCAGGACATTGAATTAACTGCGCGGAAGGAACCGCCACTACTAGGTCCTCGGCCGCCTGGACACTAGGTAGAGACTGATATTGCTGCTGCACCCTGAGTGTCTATTTTTGAATATTTTAATTATAAAAAATATAGAAAATTTGACCAGATATCGTGTGAGCGTGAAAATGTTCGTATCGTAGCAGCGGCCGGGATTGAGCCGAGTACATGACTTTCCCACCCCACGTAGCTTTTGATAACTGAATAATAAGATATCACAAAACATTTACATTTATTTCACGGTGCAAATATTGTCACCCAAAACTGAACTCATTCTCATTTGGCCATCAGATGTGCTCTGTTATGCTAAGTCTTACAAGGTCAAATCGTAGAAGAACTGAAATACATCGGATACTCAACTCACGGACGAAGCCGATACTACTACTACTGCCACCTACAGGTGGCGTCGCTGACGATGATGGTCTGACCGCGATGAAACCGCTGAGCACTGAGTTGTTTTATTTGAGCTTTCTTTCAAGTCAGTCAATGTTACGTACTGTCAGGTGTGCGCGACCTTGCATTATTTACAGACACAGGTCTCAGTGCTTCACTAAGATGGGCCTGCGTTACTCAACACAAACTGCTATTTCAGTCTAGGCCTAGGTTCGAAATCGAACTCGAAAACTTTTAACTTTTTCCGTTCTACTTTATCAAAAATACAATTATTCTGTACTCGAGGATTTTATGGTTCGTAGATGAGTGTCAAGATCTCGTCCAAGTTTGTACCTGATGACCCCAAGATTCGAGCTACCGTGACAAATTTGAGTAGCAATTCGAGACTTCGAGTGAAAAGTCGAGATTTCGAGTTCAGATTCGAATTTATAGCATTGAAATGCTGGTGTTATCAAGTGTAAAATGGGAATCACTCGATCAACAACGTAAACCGTAGGGCACGAATTCATAGACATTTATTTTGAGTTCGCATCCAGGTCAGGGCGTAATATTCCAAAAAATACATTCGAGTTCGATTTCGACTAAAACGATTAGGTACCGGACCCTGATCGTTTTTTATAATGAATGCTTGATAATTATTTATCATACATGCATGTAAACTCTAATGGGTTGGTGTAAACCTGAGGAAGCCTCTTTTGTCCACCAAGCAGCCGCTCCTAGTTCCTGAGACACATGAAAATCACGAACCACAGTTTATCCCACATGATGGGCAGCGTCCGTCGATGAGTATGCCATTTAAAGTAAGCATAAGATGATGAGATCTACGAATTAAAATAGACGAAGACACACCGTTGGACTTTCTCTACAAATGTGTCCTTCGGACTAACTCTCCGTCATCGTACGGATCGATTCTCCAGTTCAGAAAATTGGGCAACCAATCAGAATTGGTTCGCAGCTTAGTATGCCTGAAATATCGAATTGCATAAAATGCCCGGGGGACCCTCACAATTAAACTGAAGGGCAGAGGTATCGCCAATTCCGACGGGTGGGTATTTTGTTCCCGCCGGTCATGCCACTCAGTGATCCCAGCCCGACTGTCTGCCAATATTTTGTTTTTGTTATGACCAGGTTGAATGAAGCCATTGAGACTAAATGCCCTCCCCCCCTCAGTCAGTTCAACTCAACTCGACAAATTTCAACAGCTGAGGCCTCAGTGCCCCGAGAATTCACGTTTAATTGAGACTGAATAGAAACTCTAGATTATTTTCAAGGTTGAAAAACGACCCTTGGTATTCATTCGCGAGGCCAAAATTTAATATTGACACACTAGGTCGGAAACTCGAAGGATCAAACTTCACACTCTTTCAGACCGCGCATCATGAGATGCGCATTGGAGACTTTTTCAATACACTTTTCCTACGCCAGAAGTGTGTCTTTTCCATCATGAATTACCTGACATTTTCCGATTCAGGGTCCCTGACTTTTAGACTCGTAACTCATGACTGAAACTCTAAGTCCCGGATTATGATGACCAGTGAAGACTGGATCCAGTTACGACTTAGTTCACTAAAACGGCCCGTTACCGGCCCTCACAGGCAGCCAGTACGTGGTTCTCAAATCAGGGACTCGGACCGTTACCGATCCCGCAACCGTTGACTCCGTCAGTGCTACCAAAATTGGTTGCCGACTATTACTAGCTGGTTGTGGTCATCATACAACAGCTCTTCTTAGTGAGAATGAATACTGGTGTCATGGTAAGGCGGAAGGGCAACTTATTCATGGATCGTCAGTACTGAAATAGGTCCCTCTTTCGACCGCGAGAGTGCACTGTCTATAATTGCGTGGGTATCCTAATTCAGTGTCCAGCTGCATTGGCATCAGTCACAAATATAAGCCTACCGCCCCACCCTTTCCCCGTCATCGGCAGAGCTCAAACAAGCCGCACAGGCACCGTCGACGATCAGTGGCTGCTGCGGCGGAGAATGATTGCTTGAACTTAGTGTAGGGCCTATAACTTGTAGGTGAATTTTTATGCTACAAAAAAATCGCAAATTTGCGCAAGATCAGCCGCAGTTCCGTCAACTATGCTGCCGGGGATTCATCAGGGGCGGGTACTGTTCTCGAACGCCAAATTAGTAAATCCAGTCCGTCGCCGGGCAAGCCCGACCCGGGGCGGCCCACGGGCCGGCGGCCGTAATAAACTGGGCGACTTGGTGACCCGGCACTTACCATGAAAGGCGAACTCATTTTCAGTGCTCCTTGTAGACGAGAAGTTTTTGGCCTTGTGGAGAACTAGCCCGCTATAGTCAGTGTTTGCCGGGCCGGCGCTGGACGTCGGCTGCGTCCCCGCCCGGCCGGGCGGCCGGGGCTTCTACCAGAGTGAAAGTTAATGTCCCGCGGCATGGGCCGGCGGCGTCGGCGCCCTGAGCTGTGGGGTCCGACAAGCTCCGAAAGTTTACGGAACTGAGCTTTGTGTCATGCTGGTAATTGTTCTTTCTTAGCCCAAACATCATATTTATTTTGACTAATATATAATTTGAGACCAATTTAAAACAACTTAAAAGTGTTGAACACTGAGCCGTGGGCTGCAACTAAAAAGGCGACACTAACGAGTTTATTTTTTCGATTGCATGGGGACACAATGGCAACGAATTAGAGGAAATAATTCCTGTAAAAAGATTGTTGCAAAATTTCTGGAATTTTGAATTTAAAATGCACGACAAAACGCAGTGCGTGGGGTTTTCCAGGAGCACACGCCGCTTGTATGAGTCATTACCCTATCAGCGGAAGTTACCATTTCACCCACATAAATTAACTACTGTTCGGGGACACTACTGTTATTGAGAGTTCGATCGTTGACAGTTGAGAGCGATAAGCGTGATGAAGAAACTGGTTTCGAAGTGAATGTGGAGACAATTTATATTTATTAATATTATGTATATAGTTGTGTTTACGCATTGGGTACCACACTTTCAACGATGATCCTTGATTTGACGAAAGAAAAGCGCCAATTTCTTGTGAATGTGTTCACATGTTGCGCGCTGTTTCACGTGCTTGGGTTCAACGCCAATGGTGAGTAGAATTCTCATCACATTCAAGCAGGTCCGTAAGCGGGGTTACGGCACTGGTCGGATAAAGCAGTTCCTGATTTACAGAATCAGTTCCGACACTAGTTGGATATAATGGACCCCGATTTAGAGAACCAGTTTCATCCACTAAATAACGGGCCATTATTTAGTGATTGCCTGGTTCTCTTAACAGGGTCCATTACACGTGTACCTAATTATCGGATGGACCCTAAATATCGAACATTTCACAAAATCTTACTTGAAGCATAATCTGAGAATTAAATGACACCAATTTTTGTTCTGCTATAATGCATTCAATGTCCGACACCGTCTCGTTTTTTTACAGCGTTGCCTCGTTTTGATTTTACCGAGAGAGGGTGTAATTTAGACCCCCAAGTCGGCCTAAAATGGATGATCGCATATATCGGTTATAAAAGTTGAAAAAAAATCTTTTTCCACGATGAAATCATCTCATTGAACTGACAATATGTCACTGTTCCATTTTTTCATTTGATTTTAAACTCAAGTCATACCCCGACCACGCACGTGCGACTGTCATATCAAGAAGGCAAAGACATACTAAAAACTGCAGTGAGTTTGCACGTGCTTTAGTCATCTGCACTGATTCATCGAATCGACTTGGCGCCATCATCAGATTTCATTTTATGGATAATTTTGTTTCGAATGGACCTGTGTTCTAGCAGCATGTATGTCAAAACACTCGAACTAAGATTTGGCTACAAGGTGCCCGCGGCCATTACGTGATTAGTCAGTTTTCCGCGGTGTTGCATATGGGAAAACATGGTGTCCGATATTTAGGTTCTCCGAAGGTTTGCTAGTTGTGTTTTTGAAACCTCAGTCGGAACATAAATGTGGGTTTCGGTGACAAGATATAGTAACAGAACAAAGGCAAACCTTTATTTCAGCAAAGAATTTACAACAATCCGTATTATTTTCAATTAAATATAATGCAAAATGTGCCAAAACGTCCAATAATTAGGTCACTTGACTGTATATCCGACTTGCGCCACAGTTCCATCCACATTCTCTAAATCAGTATCCCGGCTAAGCTGCAATGCTGAGTCTCTGAGACTGAAACGTATTGCGAAGTTATGGCCAGGGAACACCTGTCCTCTATTTGCATTGTTGGGAGTGAAATCTTGTTGTTGACCTGGTGAGAAGAGGTAAGATTGGTGATGGTTGGGGAGAGCAGCTGCTTGCATAAAATGACTGGGTGGGAATTTAGCAATAGAGACCGGTAAAGCCAAAGCCCCGGACAGATGCACTCACACACAGTAGAATATGTGTCACAACATTGATTTCTGTCTGCCTATTGACTTGCAGGTAATTCTTAGTTCACGACCTTTGTTGACTTTCGATTTATGGTACTAGTATGTAGACCACACTAACGAAAAAACCATTCGTAGACAATTTTGATCTAGTCAGGAAGCAAACCCACGAGACTATCAACGAAGGCTGTTAAGTGTAAAATGGAACATTGTTTTCAACAGAACATGTCTTAAAGAAAACATTAGTGAACTGGGGTAACTGTTGTTAATCCCTATCCAGTTCTTCACCTATTCAGTACATTAAATGGTAAACAAGGGAAATTCTATTTTGTCATTTCTAAACATGAATAGATGTTAAGAAAATGTTAGTGAGCTGTTAGCTGAGTTTGTAGGGCGCAGATGTCAAAAAAAACAACATTTCGTGAAGGAAGTTTGTAGCAGTAAGGTAACCGGCCTTTGGAAAATATAAAATGACACTTTTTGGCAATTATTTTTGTGCAAAATACATTAAGAATTACCATAATTACCATACCCTGTGTAAGTGTATGTCTAGTCCACTAGCTCAGACACCTGCAGTACTGAGACACTTTTCTGGTCATGTCTTCGAACATTGCTCGGATCCCCCTGTGGACTACTAGTTAACAATTTCTCAGTTGATTTTGGGGTTTTACCATCTGTAGAAAATCAAGGAGCAGGAGGACTTTTCAAGTTTGATTGGTAATTCAAGTTTTGGAATTTGTAAATTAAAACTTGTTGAAAGAATAGGGATATTCCTGGACTGTGTGGACTTCGGAGTATTATATAGATCAGATATGGCTGATTGGATTCATATGAAACTTTTAGATAACATACTTCATTATTTTTTAGAAGTTTCACTTTTGCATGGGCGGCTATTGAAAAATGGGACTTGTATAATTTCTATGAAAAAAGAAGTCTAAAATTGCAGAAAATGAAAACGAATTCATACCGTAAAACTGTTTTTGAGATTTCATCTTGAACATTTATCAAACAAAATTTATTCATGTTGTTGATGCCATTGATGTGATCACATTACCCAATTATTAGCAGACGTATTTTTGTACTGACTAATGTACCCTTATATAAACACCACTAAAACTGCAGAAAATCTGCAATTTTAAAATTGCAGATTTTCTGCAATTTTGTAACCGGGTCGTGTGGAATAGGGTCATCCCGGATTACACGGCGATAGAACTCTCCTTTGTCCTGGAGATAATAAAGGGCATGACCTAGTTTTGGAAATCAGGCACATTTTCGTGTCTCTCATTGATGTTGGGAAGGCCAAGAATTTCAGATCAGGCATCCAGGGTTATTTGTCCAGTTTATCAAACTTTTTCACGTCAGAGTTGCAGCCCACAACACATCAGTAATACTTAATTGGCATTGGAAGCCTGAATAGAGTAATGCAACTGAGAAAAGCTTATAAAGAATCAGACCACAACAAATAACTTGTGAAACTCCAGTAGCACGAAAACGAGGCAGCAAATGTGCCCGACGGATGTTAACGGCATTGTGGGTAAATCTTGCAAGATTCAAGTGTGGCTGTGTAACCCTGGACCGCCCTATTGAAAGAACTCTTCAAAGAAGTAATGATGGTATTTTTATGGCTTTATTGAGATCCGAAGCATGTTTCACCAATTGTTACAGGATCCTTGATTTTGTTTTATTAGGACAATTCCTACGCAACCTCTCAGTACTGCAACACTTGTTTTATTACAGTGCGATAACCTCTGCTTTAAGATAGTAGTTGTGAGTGAAATAACATCGCACTTCGATTAGAGCCATTCCAGTACATTGACTGTGGTGTATGGTCTGATCTTACTTTTTCTGTTTTGCACTTTATTAAGTGGATATTATCTGCAACAAAAGTAAGGCAGAATCAAATCTGGGACCTTGCAGCCGCAGTCTAGTGCTCTGCTGGCAGAGCTTACTCTTGGACAATAGACGCCAGTATAGTTTAAGCATATGTAAGTATGACAGCCATCGGCCTTGATTTCATCGAATTTCTGACAGACAACAACGAGAATAGGCGATTTGTAATAAAATCACTAAAACAGATTCTATTGTTTTATAGCTCCGGTCAAAGCTAATAACTTCAAGAAGTCTAGTATTCCATTTCCATCTTCCAATAATCATATAAATGCATTTTTCAAAGTAATACCAACAATGTCCCTTTAGTGCAATAGCCCGGTAATTTTAAAGTGAATGTTGATCCAAGCTCACAAATTGATACAGCCGAGGAATGTCTTAAAAATTTCTGGAATCGTTTAAGCCACAAATAAAATAAAAATCGAATACAGTAATCAAAAAAGTTATGTGGCCAGGCCTTTAATTGGTCTTCCTGGGTGTGGTAAAGTAAACAATGTTTGACTTAGGACACCATATATTGAAAGTGTACTTTGTCATTTTTGCCAATCAAATTGCAGTTTTGAGCTTGTGCAGTCATGAAGTAATTCTATAAACTTTTTGGTTTCAACAATGTCAATTTGCATCATTTTTGTCCAAAGTTTAAGAATTTTAAACGTGCATTTTCAACGAAATTTTTTTCATGTTATGTAAAGTTCTAATCCAGTCTGTTGAAGAATAGAGAGAAAATTTAATGAAAACCATTTCTTTTGTGCAGTTCAGTGAGGATGTTTGTGGATCTTGCTGTGTGTATACAGAACATGTGTGAGGTGTTACACAAAAGCTGCTTATTTGGTCATCAGTTTTACTTTATGATTTACACTAATATTATAAACATGAATTATACATGTACATGCCCAGAAAATATTGAAACCATCTGGGGGTGTTGTGGTTGAGGACATCTGGAGGTTCTGAGGTTGAGGGATGGCCAAGGATTACAGGTTGCGTAGAGTGTTGGATAATCCACCCTTACTCAATTCAATTGGAAATTGAGTATGGCAAAATGTCACCAATTTTGAACAAAATGATTACCAGAATTGTCCTCTTTCATTTTTCAAAGGGTTCTAATACTGCTGTAAATATCCACAAGGTTCAGTTTAATTTTCTGATGGTAGCTTCTGTACAGAACTTAAAAATGGTGTATGATAAATCTCATCAATGTAGGACACAGTATGTCCGAGAAGTGAAATTTGTTTTTTCATTTTTTCCATGGAAGATATGTAATACCAATTAATGGTTTCCACGTTCAAGTTCTGAAGCCCGTTCCAAGAAACTGACTTCAGTTCATTTTTTGACTTACCGGTAAGACTAATATTTTTGACAACTTCCAAACTTTGAAACTTCCACATCCGGTAAGTTAATCAAAACTTAAGTCAAAAACTCAAATCGGACTTAAAAAATCTCTTTCTTGAAACGGACTTGGGACAAATATAAGTTGTTACCTTCAAATTGACTGAAATTTAAGATTTGTCTTAGCCAAGTCAGTTTTCTTGGTACGGGACCTAATGTACCATAGATATATCACTGCCTATGCTTTGAGAAATTGTGAGCATTCACATCAATGTTTGAAGCCCTTGAAAAATTTTGTCCGAAATTAATAACATTTTACCATAGCATTACTTTGGTACTACATAAATGTTTATGAAAAATTGCGAAAATTTTACTTGTCCACCATACAATGTCCTGAATTATTGTCGGATAGTGAATGTCAAGTCACTAGTAAGTGCAGATGAAGGACTCTCCAAGGCCCTGTACGCACACTCTGATTTTTTGGACACTGTCCCACTTGCTGTCCCTCTTACTGCGTCCAGTGAGACCGGACAGCAGATAATTTGAAAGTTACCTTTGAAAGTCGACCTTTTTATTCAAGTCCATTATTTGTGTATAAATTACTCATTGATGTTTGACTCGGAGAAATGAAAGACGGTTACTGTACTTTGCGAATCATCAGGAATTTTACTACTTTTTCGGGCAAAGTGTAGGCTCAGTTTGAACTTGGTGGTAAAGTTGTTGTGGTAAACACATTATTCATGTGTACAAATACATATGGTATGAAAGCAATTATACTAAATAAGGTTATTTGTAACCACAATTCTTCCATATGGTTTTCTGTCCTCCAGGGTTTGACAAGATTAGAACACAATGTGTTCACTTGTCTTGTGTATCCATTAATGTCTTGTGTTACAGTTTAATCTGTAGAGCAGTGGGACATCTGCTTTTACTATGAGGTCATCATGGGACACAATACAATACAGGAATTCTTCACTTATTTGACACAAAGTGAATTAAATCCATTTCCCATTCATGTTTGGGGTGTGTGAAATAAACTGTATATACAGAAATCCCTGGTTGACTGAGTGTTAAGCATGACCAACTGCCCATGTGTGAATTTAATGAAATGCTGCTTATAGGTTACCGATCAGATTCAGTTAAAAGTAGGGAAGTTATTTTATCTTGTTCTAGTATAAGAGTACTTCATCTCATTGATTGTTGGTGAAACCCTCTATTGACCAAATGCCTCTAGGTCAACAGACTTGGGTTGAGGTCACCCTTCTCACTTCATGTTTGTAACTGCATGTGATATTCTGAAATAAATGAGGGACAAAATAATATTTTTGTCATTAATTTTGAGTGTTCTAAATTAGTGTATAATTACCATTCATGAATAATTGTACTTTGCAAAATTCATGTGAAACATGCTGCAAGTCTGCTCTTTGCCGAAATAAATTTTCATTGAAGTCATAGGTGAATAGGAATCATCAAATTGAGACTGGCCTCAGCAGGAATTGAAGAAATACGCAATTTTAATGGACAATTAGTGGTTATAAACTGTAAGGTAGTTGGGAAATTCATCTAGTAAATTGGGTCATGCAGAAGTCATTTCTCCGAGTTTCGCTATGCGTATGAAGAGTTGCATGTCAGTTGTTCACTATTGTTTTTGTAGGCGTTAATTCTTCTCGAGTATCAGTGCACCTTTCATCTCATTCTCATTAAGTAAAAAGTCACGTGATCACTCTGAAGACGTCTTGCTCTCATGGAGTAAGAGTTCATTGGAGACGAACGTATGTGATGCACACTTGAGACATCGCCATTGGCCCCACGGTGGGTTCTTGGGTGGGTGCCATGTGCATTACAATCGGCAGTAATGTCTGATAAATGTTTGAATAAATATCTGAATGGTGCTTGACATGCCATACTTTTTAATGGCCTTAAAAGCGAGCATTGATCTCTCTTTATCGCATGTGCATAAAAAGGGATTGTTTGACATGCGAGACAAAATGACAATTAGTAATGAGTCATTAGTTTCCCACGCTTCCAGAAGTAAAACTTACAGTGCCATCACTACTTTGGTTTTGAAATTTTGCAAATATTCAGTTTCTATAGTATTTCAATTTCAGGTTCCTTAAAACAACGAAAACTTAAGTAATTGATACTAAAACTTGAATAGAAACAGTAACCCAGATCTGGAGTTCATTTCTACTAGAATTCAAATTGAATGATATCATAAAAGATGATGGATGAATGGTTGAAAATTAAACTCAAGCCTACCATCACGAACATATGAACTGATCAAGAAGGCATTTCAATTTTCCTAGTCACCAGAAGTGAATGCTATGGGCTTGACCTGATTAATACCTAAGACATGGGCGCTCTGAATGTGGTCAGTGAACCATGCAACAAGATGCATAATTAAGCAATTATTTCCATTTGCTAGCATCAAGCAGATTATTGCTAACTGCTGACAGTGTTGTTCATTTTCTCACCCAGTCATTCTTATAGGGTGTACCACATATGGCACAATCCAAAGGTATTCAGACCCAGAGTTCCCTTTCTGACCACCACTGAGGTGGAAGCGGAATTCGTTGTCAGAGTAGTCTCCCCTGATGACTGAGAGGGGAATTAACAGGAAAGTTAGTAAGGTGGATAAGCCACGCTGTAATTAGCAACTGTCTGTCCTATTAGTCGTTACCAGTGTCTATGCTGTTAACTGGACTGTAGTTTACCCACCATGGAGGGAGCATTTTCAGCACATCTGTGGGGCTTAGGGCTGTGGGTCTGTGGATTTGAACCGAGGTTCGGATCTAAGATTTAAAGGAACTTGCATGGAATTTAGAATCATGGCCATGGAATTGTTTTGACCCCTTGGAGAGGTTACCTGGATATACTTTCTTGCAATGTTGGTCTAAAAATCCAAGATAGTAAAAACCAATTGCAAAATACGTAGCTGAGTTGGTGGCATCACCCTCTCTAACTCCTGCAGTGGTTTAAGCGGATTGCCGTGCTTTAGCTGAAAAATTTTAAAATTATTTTCCTCCAGTCATGTACATTCGGTATAGGTATTTTTTCAAGACTGCTTGGAGACTTGAAGAGTTGTCACTTATGTAATCAGGTGTCAGGCCATCAGGAAGAAAAACATCATTCTTGATTGATAGTGTCAGATAAATACGTCATGTCACTAGGTGTCATGTCACTAGATGTCGCTTGGGTTGTTAGTTGACAGCATTTTGCATTCTTGCTAGGGTTTAATGCAGTATGTTATTTCCAGCATTATTTATGGATTCCTTGTTTCCATCATGATGTCAGGTTGTTACTGTTGCGCAGTGGATCATGTTCAAAGGTTTCAGACAAAATCTCAAAATTTCATTGAAGTGATTACATTTCATCCCTTTCAACTGGGTCCTTCTTGCCCGGCAGAATTAGAAATTGGGTCAGGTGAACGGCACTTTTGTGCTCTCCCTATTGTAACAATTGTTTGTACAGTGTTTCCTTATTTCTAGAGCAATGTAGCAAAACTGCAGGTTTGTATTGAGTATAGACATTTAACCTGTTTTGTTTCCCCTGGTCATTAATTTATCAAATGCATTGGTATAGTTTCTCGTGGATAATCAATTACTTTTTGTTTGAAGCAGTCCTTATTGGCAGGCTACTCTGGTGCCATGCTATCGATTATAAATTCCTTATAATGCTTACGCATGCTTGCTATGAAAATATTGGGCACCCTGGAGCATTGCTCTTGAACGCATCATAATCTCCCCTGCACCCAGAAATCCTCCTATTAGAGCGAGATTGATGTTACCAACTTATAAATTGCCTCATTAGGAATGCGTATTTGCTGTGAATCATACAGTGTTATTACTTAGGGAAATTTTCTGCCAATTAGGTTTGTTCCTTTCTCTCTGTGATATTGCATTTTTCCCTCGATGGAGTTGATTGTCTTCTGCCATATGTTTCACGTGCTCATTCAAAATCCGTGCCAACGCTGCACCAGTGTATTTCCGGTGAATGAGGCACCTCAGACATAATTGCGTAACAAAAAGCCCTGCCGGAGGTAATACCACTATTCTAGTGGGTTGCTCCTTTTTGTGCCATGTAAACTTGATTGATTTTAACTAGTCTGCTGTCCTTGACCATGTGATCTATGGTGCTATGGTGCAATCAATTCACACATCCAGGGTTTTAGCTGGACTCGAATTCCTGCACTTACCTGCATTTCATGACACTTGGGAGGTACTTGCGGGCTTTTAGCCCAACACTTATTCCACGATACTTATCCTGGTAAACTCACATGTTCTGCTTATCATCCAGTTCTGAAATTTGAAAATTTTCTCTTTTTAAATGCCGGCGTTCGAGTTATCAATGTTTTTCAATTGATACTTCCATGAAAGTGAGCGTCTTTGTGAACGGCACCCTTCTCACGAGAATCTTAGCTCCCAAAACGTTGCTCACAATTACTTTAGGATAACGTAGTAAGTGAGTTTCAGCGCCATCTTGAGCTATTCGATCAGAAAATACGGTTTTTAGTGAATGGGACATGAAATTGTTCTTTAGGCTCATGGGCTTTCTAATAGTGTCTCACTTATGTCCAAAAATGGTGAGGAAATCTATCATTTAAGCGAACGCTCATCCCAACTTCTCAAAAATTTTGCTTTTTTTAAACGCACATGCTCGGCTCAACACACGTGTTGAGTAGGCTCCATAAATTTTTGCTGGACTGATTTTCGTGTTTAGATTGGAAGGAAATACTGGTTCAACATTACATGTTTGGCTCACACTGCTGTGAGGCCAAAGATAACAGCAATTGGTTGTGGTCTGCGGTTCTTTTGAAAATAGATGCAGTCCTGTGGTACTTTATCTATTCATATTTTTGAGAAAAAATCACTTTACTGCCTGCTGAAATAGATTGGGATCATTCGTTTCTTAAACAGCGAGTCGCAGGTTGGTTTTAAAATGACCTGGGCGCAGAGCAGAACCAGTTATGCTATTTTTTATCTCATCAGGCTATTTGGGTCCAAACACGGTATAGTTTTCAGACAAGATACAATTTCCGGCTGTAATGCATATTTCTGTTAACAGCAAAAATGGCTCGTGATAACTGTGATGGCAACAAAATGTCTAGTACCAAAACACTTAGCCTAACCTCTTTAACTTTCCTTTTAATTTCCCTTCATTCTCGGCCATGACAGAAGACTTCATAGGCATTGAATTCGCCTTCGGTCCAGCTGTCCTGGCGGAAATACTTATGACGTATGATATGTACCGTATTTACGTGCTTGATTAAAACTCTGGCCCTCTGGCTATTGATAGTTGGTGTAGCTGCGTGGTGATTCTTCATTTTCTCACACAAAATACCGTAGAAAATAAATCTGAAACTAAATAAGGCGATCCAGATCCTCCCAAGGATTGTTTCACGAAATGTAGAATATAAATAGGTAAATAAAACAACAAGAATGGATCAACTGAAATTTTCGGATATAATAATCTCCTTCGTCAACAGTTTCTATTTCTGTTGACGAAGGACATTATTATATCCGAAAATTTCAGTTGATCCATTCTTGTTGTTTTATTTACCTATTTATACTCACACAAAAATAATTGTCAAAATTGACATTTTTCGATTTTCCCATGCTGTCATGCTACAAGCAAGGTAATGGTCTGATATGAAGTGCCCGAATTTTGAGAACCAGTTTTCTCCATGAAACTGGTTCTCAAAATAGGGCACGTTTTATCCGACTATTGCTGCAAACAAAGGAGACTTATCCAAATGTTTTTTGTGATAGCTACTGAACAAACCAAGCTAGAATAAACTTTTCTCAACTTCTTATTTTTTGAGGAATTTCATGAAAAGGTTTCCCTTTTCTGCAATACTAACAATACTTCTCTGTCTAAGTCTACTGAGTGCAATATCACACCTCACAACAAGTAATTTTATTGCATGATGGTCACCAATAATTAATTAAAAATGCTGGTAAGTACGACTTCGTTAAATATCCAGTCATGAACGTCAAACACCACTAGCTATGGTACAGAACTTAAACAGATGGTGAAGTAAGAAGTTAGTGCTGTTCTTCTTTAATGAAAATGAGAACATTAAAATTCACCAGTCTGCTGTATTGTGTCCTTAATTAATGAAACTTTACACCTAAAAATATTCAGACCAAATGACCTGGAATTCCCCGACAAAGTCGATGGGCAGAAGTCAAATTCACCATTAGAATAGTCTTTCCTCGTGACCTGGAATGGAGGGGAAGGAACAGGAAATTTAGTGGGGTGGCTAAGCCACGCTGTAATTAGAATTTTGCCCTATTTCAGTTATTACCAGTCATTTTTGTTAGAAAAGACTAAGCCTTCGTGGCAGGAAACTGCGTTCTGTCTGAATACTTTTGGCTTTTACTATACCAGGTTTGTCAGACCACGCATTTGTACTGCAGCAAACAGCTAGTAAATACTCGAGTTAGTAGGAGCAGGATTTCATTTGATGCCAGCCATAAGATCCAGTGGGAATCTAATTACTTAATGACTCGTTCATTGTAAACGAGTTTTAGAGTTTGCTCCTGTAATTCATCAGTAATAAGCCAGTGCTACCTTCAGGGACATTAAACTGGTGTACAACTGTGAATAACTTATTTGATTAGAACTTTGCCACCATTCTGAGGTATAATTAAGTGCATTTTCAAGAGCTTTTAGATGACTGTGTGTGTTCCAACTGAACCCAATTGTCACTGTTTTCAGGTGGTAACTGTCAACTTATCATTACCATATTTCATCAACAGTTAATGTGTTGTAACCCAGTTGGTGCCTCGGTGTGCTGTTGTTTCCAATGAGATTTGACAGTAGCGCCACCTACTCAGTTACAACTTTTACAACTGTCGTGTTTGCAGAAAGTTATAGCTGCACTGCAGTTACAACTTTTAAAACCAGTTTTTGTGTTCAAACCGAGAATTATAACCCTTAAGCTGGTTTTAAATGTCATAACCTGTTGGTGTGAACAGGGTATCAGTCCAGTAGTGTATTAGTACGGTAGTTTAGTTATGCTGTGATAAACATCCACCCTTGATTTTTTCAAAACTTATGTTTTAACACCCATGCTCAGTCATGTATCCACTCTCAATTAGTACAATTTGTTAGTTTCTCTTTTGTCCTTGTGAACTTTCGTCTACCGAGAATTCAGCTGCCATAACCCACAGTTTGCATGTAACTTAACAGTACGTTGTTTGCCCAAATCCAGTGCGCGCTCCCTAACAGTTTTCTGCGCCATCAGCGTGTGGATGCAAATTGCAAATGCACGCCTAATTCTTCACTTGTTTGATGCACAATATGGGTGACAAGTGAAATTCTATTTTGTAAAATTTCTTCAAAAAGTAAAGATTAAGACAGTTTTAGTATGTTGCTAGAAGAATTTGTTCTGTTTAGATGTCATAAGTTAGACAAATTTTGATAAAATTTCAATTAATTGCGGTGAAGTAATTAGCCTTTTGAGACTAAATAGTCTTATTTATTGTGAGATTTGAAATTTTTGCTGCTCATGCTCCAAAAGTGTGTGTTCGATAAAGTTTCCGTTTAACTTTTGTTAAATTTATTGAGGTGCTAAATCTCATTTTTTATTCACTTTCATTGGTACTGTTGTATAATCACGTAACTGGTGCCAACACGAAATTGACAGTAGCAATAACCCCTCTAAGCCTGTGTGGCGTGCCACTTTGAATTCTCATGGAAGCCAACTTTGAAATTTTTTTAGTTTTAGGTGGAGCCCGTTGTTTTTTAAAACACTGAGTTCATGTTCTCAATGACTCAGCCTATGCACTGAATAAAGTCAATTGAACATTTTAATAGAGAGATCAGCTTTAAGTTCTTGAATAATTCCAGATTTGAAGTTTATGATTTCAGCTTGAATTAAATACTGACTGTGAGAGGTCAAGAAAACGACATGTTCCTATGCATAAAGCATTTTCGTAATTTCAAGCACAGTTAAGTGTTACCAAATAATCACATTTGTTTCAAAATTACACATTCCCAATTATCAAGAATTGTCTCCGTGTTTTCAAAATTACCGGTCAAAGATTTTTAATGTGTATCTTAACATTTGAAATTCCCCTTGGTTTTGTTTCTATTTTGTAACCACGCATAAAACATCTGAAAGGTGGCGACATGCTTTGCAGTGTTAAACTGGGGACAATCAATAGATATCTCACGGGGCGACGGAGTAGACTCCCCAGTCGACAAGTACACGTGTTTGTTCACAGAAACGTCTTTGTACGTTTTATGGTTTGTTGGACACTGTTTAGCAATTAATAAGTTTCAATGCTGCAGCTGATACATTAAATTGTGGCTATGAAAATATTCAAAAAAACCTTGTACATGCTTTTTTTCTGCATGATATACTCATGTTAAGCTCATCGTTTACCGTATATCTGAAAGATTTTGCTCTAATGTTTTGGACGTAAAGCCGAAAAGCATAGTTACCCGGTAGTTCTAGTCTGAAGTTTTTTGGATATCGAGTTGGCGGATGGTGATACAGCGTTTTTTTAGTTGTTGACTTTTTCAAAAATGCAGTAATCCCGAATCTAAGGCCTGGTTGGTCTAATAGAATTGGTTCGAGTAAAACTCCCTTGTTACTTATTTGAAAATCTGGCAAACCACAATTTCATTTTCTACTATACTGAGCACGAAGTCGTAGTATCTGTCATTGTTCATTTCTCTGTCTGTCTTGCTTTCTGGGGGTTCTAAGCCTGCGGCTAAACCAGCTAATTCCAGCCTGTCTCTAAGTATTAATCTGATGCTGAGACTCATCCCAGATTGTTTGATTAGTTAAAAGTCTTTGTTTGATCCCCCAATTCCAGCTAAAAACTTTATGAATGAAAAAATCAATTTGGGCTAGTTATTAAGCGCTTTGGCTGCATGTTATGATGCCCCGTCTTGGGAAGTCTGATCTGAGATAGAAAATTAGTTTCAGGTCTGAAATTTTTGCTCAGTTAAGGTATACGATTTTCATTAGGTTGGGCTATTGTGAAATTGGTCGTTTGTTTCTAGTCTTAAAGAAGGGCAGTTTCTGTGTTATTAGGGCAATTTTTTGATAAGTGAAATTTATTTACTCATTTTTGCATAAATGACATGTAGCACCAATTTATGCTTTACGATGACACCCTTGAAAAATGAGAAAAGGGCAATTTTAGTAATTATTTTTGTCAAAAATTGGTCAGATTTTACCATTGGGTTGTTTTGCTCTTATCAGTTTGTCTGCAACGTTACCATGGTGTGTCGGTTCGGCAACAGCCCCTTAGAAATTGCAATGTTGTCCAAATTTCTTATCAACTCTAGAAATGTTTTACCATATGTATTGGTAAGTCAGCTGAGCTTGGTGGTGCTCTCTTTGCAGAGACAAAGATTGCAGACATCAGCAATTCAATAATTATTCAGTTTTGATAAACCTTACAGATGAATGTTGTCAGATGTAATTGCCTTCTGTATCTAACTATAGGCAGATAATTAGATATTAATGCAGTTTACAAAGCCATGTGTTTTATTTCTCTTGTCTTATACAACTGGTGTTGACGTCTTGCTTATTACAGCTGTTCTTTATATGTTAAGAAATTATTACCCCCATTAAAGTTCAGAAGGATTGATGTTTTGGCATAAATGATAATTAAACACTTTAATTAAAATTGCTGTTTTGCATGTTCTTGTAAACCGTTACCATGGAAACGTTTTAAAGGGCTTTCTGTGAATACTGGGATTTGCATTAATGGAGAAAGAGTTTTAAGGGCAGGAATTGGCAATAGGGCGAGTGAAATTAGTGTTTTAGCCTAAAAGAACTATCTATAGTAAAATTATTCCTGTTTGGCCGCAATGTGTCAGAAATGTTTAATTACCTTTTCCAACAAAAGGTTTCTGTTTGTATCATTGCTACTATGGTTTGTGTAGCTCTGATTGAACTAGTTCCTTTGAAGGATTTTGAACATTTCATTTCACGATATTTACAAATTCAGTTATTACAGTAAAATGTTGCCAATTAAACACACAATATGACAAACAGGTGAAATTTTATTTTTTTCATATTTTCTTAAGTCTAGTTGTTCCAAATGAAATGCTTTGTCATTTTCAGATCCGTATTTATTAGCCTTGCCACACAATGTTTTGAAAAATTCTGCGAATTCACAACAATGTTTGTTTTCTTAGGAAAAGGAAGAAAGTTTTGTTTTGGCTATTAGTTTTGCCCAAAATTGGCGAGTAATTTTTCATTTTAAAATGTAAATAAACTCACAGTTTTCGGACAAATTAATAGCCAAAACTGATCTTTTTCCAAATGAAAAAAGGGCAGATTCTGCAACTATTTTTGTCTGAAATTGTTGAGGTATTACCTTCCTCAAACATTGTCTGATGGTAGGTATGGTATAAGACAATGGTCAACCATTTATTTTGTGTTTCTTCTCTTTTATAAACAAGGATTTCCGTTGCCCACGCCTTAATGAATCGTGAATTGGGTGTATTTTACCATTCAACTGTCATCTGACGTTTGACGATATTTTGAACGTACATTTGCCGCAGTTATGTTGCAAGCCTGTGAAATTTCGACGACTTGGTTTTGAACAAAATTACCAGTCCTCCGTATTGATAGAGCCTTGATCGTATTCCCAGAGGTTAGTCACTCCAAATTGTACCAGCTCTTACCAGCGTCCCGCGAGATATCATCATTCTTATGCATGCTTTAGGAAGCAGACGCATGTGATCTAGGTACGAAAGGTAAAAAGGTTAACTAGGATAAAGTCTCTATGTAAGAAGGTTAATAAATGTTTACCATCAAGTAAATCTACTTATAGAGGAATTAAATAGCATTAGATACTATAGTTATGTACACAGTGTCCATTATTGAGAACCTAGAGCTGTGCTCAGACCAAAGCCTTGCTGTGACGGTAATTTTTCACTGTCTTACTTAGCTCACAATATGTCGGACAAGTGAAACTCTATTTCAAAGGTAAAGTTTAAGAAAATTCTAGTTTATGTTGTTTAGATGTCATAAAGAAAATTTGGCAAAGTTTCTATTATCCGCAGCAAAGTAATGGGCTTTTCAGAAATAGAAAAACGCGACTTCCCCTAGTGTTGGCCATTCCGCAATAAATTCTGAAGCAATTTCTCCTGTTGCTTAGTGTTTCAAAGTTCTTGTTGAGAAATAGACTCCTATACTGGTTGGGAATATTGTGAGACTAATTTTATGTTGGTTTCCATTTTTAGCCAACAAAATGGCGAAATACATCTTAAACTATTTCACGTCCAGTGCTCATTTTAGAAAAAGCGACTGGGTCAGTTACCACGGTGGATCTTGAAGCTATGGGCCAATTTGGTGGACCTGATTGGGCCATGTTAGCATTTTATGCCCATGTCTATTAAATTTTTGAGGGGGTGGCATTTTAAGGAGGGATTTCATCTGCTACCTTGTGTTTTAGGTGACGATGTCTAAACAGTTGATAACATTTCAGTTAAACCAAACATCAATCCAGAATTATAGGAATTAGTGTTTTCACCACACTAATATTGTTGTTTTTACACTGACAATAGTTGATCAGCTGCTCTGCATTGCAGTAGTGTTAAAATTTGAACACAATAGGTGTTATTCCAGACAAAATAAGACATGATTGCAGCAAAATTTTAATGCGCCCCGTTGGCTCAAGTTTGAAGTAATCACAATGTGCCTATGTTCCAGTGACAA
Source organism: Phoronis australis (assembly GCA_002633005.1). NCBI lineage: Eukaryota > Metazoa > Phoronida > Phoronidae > Phoronis > Phoronis australis. The sequence goes on from NMRA01000026.1 coordinate 790,335, forward strand.
GGGGTACGGCATGCTTGTACAATTATCCAAGCACGCCTGGCCCTTCATTTTGTCAAGTATTGTCGTAATATGTGTACATCTATGTACAGCGACAAAAACAGTTTAATCAGTTGTCAAAAACGACTTTATTATTTATGTGTACTTTAATTTTGCAACACGGTTGATATGTGTTCCCATAAGGATAATGCAAGATTAAAAATTGCCAATTTGAAGTGTTTTCCAATATTAATTTCCCGATGAAAATCTAATTGACTTGCACCTAGATTTGCACAGAATAGGTATTTCAATCATAACATTTTTACATTGATAATGGGTCTCAGCTACCACCGTAGGGGCATGTGAAAATCCCTTAAGTATGACTTGGCACCGTTATCTAAATTCATTTGAATTTGAAATAATTGCTTCTAACACATTTTAGATTTTTAAAATTTACATTATTTTTGCGCTCTCTTATCCAGATTGTCAACATTTCCTCCGTTTTGTTTGATTTTTGCCTTCATATTCAGTATTTTAACGTGATGGAAAATTGCGATTTCACACGAGTAGAAACAACAAGCGAATAACAATTAGCTTGTGTGCTGAAATTTAATTAGCATATAAATAAACAAGGTCTATTTATTGGTTAACACTTGTCTACAGAATCCTATTGAGCTGTTTGTTTTACTGGATTAAACATCAAGTATAGTCCTGATACAGTTTGTGTTGGGATTAGTTGGCATGAAGTCCCATCTTAGGCTACGTTGGCTTTGTTCCCTATTCCTATTCTTGGTGTTCTCTTGTGAACCACGTCTTTCCGAAGCGGGTAAGATCAGAGATTTTCGTTACTGACGTGAATTTTTCCTTGAACCATCCTCATTACGCATTCTACAAAAAACCCTTGGGTGACTCTCAGGGTCACAGGTTTTTCATTTTTGTATTCGAAATTGAACTCGAAATTATTTTTGGTATTTTCTATTCTTTTTTGTGTGAACTCAAGATAATTGTCCTTTATTCTACGCTCGAGTACACAATAGCTGTTTTGGATAACTGCCAAATTCTAGTTTGCACTTGATGACCCCACCGTTGACGTTAAAAGTTTGAGTCTGAACACAGTGTCTCTAGTTTTACTCGAATTTGTAGCATAAATTTAGGGGTCGCCGGGTCTAAACTTAGCAACTCATGCAAAATCTCTAGTTTTACTCAAGTTTGAAGCTCAAATATAGGGGTTATCAATTGTAACCTTGGATTGGCGACTCATCTGCATAAACTATAATGTACTGGAGCACATACTAATAGCCACTTAGCTGGAGTTCGCACAAAAATAGAATAGAAAATGACAAAAATAATTTTGAACTCAATTTCGTATTCAAAGATTGAACTTTCATGGCTCCTGCATGAACGTTCAAATTCGAAATCTCAAAAAAAAATCTGGGGTCAGGTATTAAGCCGTCAGTATGTGTTTTTAAAAAAGGAAAATTCTCAAAATTCAGGGCTAGTCTTAATGTGAATTGTCAATTTTGGGTGAATAGCCATGAATTTATGCTTATGTACACCATTATGTGCAGGAAACCAAGTCGACCAGATTGTTGACAATGGGAATGTGTTTTGGAACTAAAATGTGCATTTCCCTGTTATGGTTGTTTAGGGTTGGCAATTTCCTGAGCATGGGTGTTGAAAGTGATAAGTCAGAAAATTAGAAGGTCAGCATTTGGCTGTTTGAATGTAGAGGAGTACCATGTATGCTTAGTTATTTTTTGTAATCATTAATTTAATTACGTTTTCATTTGCAGTCCACGCCTTGGGACCTGAATTTGACACTTGGGTCAGTAATGTGACAGTGGTTAGTGGACAGGAAGCCATTCTACCATGTAACGTCAGGCACTTAGGAGAACACTTGGTAAGTGTCTTATAGAATGTAATGTGAGGTGCTTAGGAGAACACTTGGTAAGTGTCGTACGGAATGTAATGTGAGACACTTAGGAAAACACTTGGTAAGTGTCCTATAGAATGTAATGTGAGGCACTTAGGAGAACACTTGGTAAGTGTCCTATAGAATGTAATGTGAGGTGCTTAGGAGAACACTTGGTAAGTGTCTTATAAAATGTAATGTCAGGCGCTTAGGAAAACACTTGGTAAGTGTCCTATAGAATGTAATGTGAGGCGCTTAGGAAAACAGTTGGTAAGTGTCGTATGAATGTAATGGGAGTCGCTTAGCTGAATTCATTGTCAAAGTTGTCTCCCCTCATGGCCAAGAATGAAGGGCAATTAACAGGTAAAGGTGGCTTTGCCATTACGTAAATAGAAGTTTGCCATCCTAATAGTTATTACCAGTCAATTTGTCCGTTTAGAGGATTAACAAAATTCGTAGTCGTGATGGAGAGATGGTATTTTGTCTGGTTACTTTTATCTTGTACTGTCTGTATCGTCAGATTTTTAGAGAACGCTTGGTAAGTCTCCCAGTTTTGTAATGTTAGTCACTCAGGAAAACACTTAAATCTGTTTCATGAAAAGTGATTGAAGACTTAAGAAAGCAATTTGGTCTGAATATCCCACTTCACAGTTGTTGAATTAAGGTTTAGTCTTTTGATTTTTAGAACATTGGTTCTGGAAATAGTTTGCACATTTTGTTCTCAGGAAGTAATAATTATGAGTCTATTTGAGATATTTATTCTTTTGTTATAGTTAGTTTGGATTATTTTTGGAAATAGTTATGTGGAGCGTAAGGTCTGAAATCTTAAGTGTCAAGTCACTTTTATGAAACAGACCCCTGGTGTCTTTACAGTATGTGATGTCATCACGAGAATACTGTACAATGTCAAGTATTGCTAGAAGGTGTAATATGAGCTTGTATGGAGATTATTGGATAAGTGTTGTTTTTTTTCGTTTGTGTCCAACACTTACAAGATAATGTGCTGGTGATTTAACACATAACTTGGTGCGGGTCACTTTGAAAATAGCGAATAGGTGCTCTGTGGCTTTACATATTTTGGAAAATTTTCCTTATTTGATCAACATTTCAAGTAATCGTCTGTGTTTTCACGTCTATTTTGATAAGTGTGAGGATTTTGTTGTTTGTTGATTTTGTTGCTGTCTTGTAATCTTTTAGAATTACATGCGAAAGGTGAGTGTGTTTCTTGACAATGATTATTTTTTCACTCATGCATAATTCGTGATAATATTTGACGATCAATTTTTTCTTCAGTAGCATGCATCTTAGTCTCCGTTGTCTTCGTGATAGTCAAGTAGATGCATTGATTTCAAATACTAATTCGGATTTTTTTCGTTTTAGTTCAGAAGCAGATTATTATGAGAGAACGTTTCATTTACTGTGATCCTTTCGGTCTTGTGCGGTTCTAGTAAAAATTTTTGAAAAGAACCTGTCATTATTTCATTTATGATCACTCTAAACAAAGATGTACAATGATTTCAAACTTTTTAAAATGTCGATCTTATTCCAGTCTTGAAAATTTGTTGCATTTTGAGTTCAAATTCCCAGAAAAGCACCCTGCCACTGGTTGATAGAAATTTGACTAAAATCGGCAGTCATGATGGTGCTGGTGCTAAGTTGTATTTATGAGTTTAGTGCCTGGGAATCCCTTGTAAACAGCATACACTGCCATCTATTGTTTGGTTGTCTAGTGAACTAGGTGGCTCTGCTATTCTGCTATTCATGGTCTCAGTGACTGCTTTAGAAAACTTGTACTGCCATCTATTGCTCAACTGAACAACGCATCACCTGCAACTCTGAACCTAAATCATGTAACAGTTTAACTTTTAGTAGTTATAAAACACCAATGACATAAATATTGAAATGAAACTTTTATGAAACTTATGAAAAAAACTAGGCCTACATAATCATATTTTTCAAAAAAAAACATAATATAAGAAATGGTTTGCAGGTAACAGTGTCTTTTCTGTAGTATCGTAAATCAATGAGCACTGTGAACAATTTTTGAAAATTACTACTAACACATACAAATAAAATTGAAATTTACAGTGTAACTACAGTTGGCTGAGGATACACATTTGAATTTTTTTGGTGAGGAGTGACCGAAAGAAGAAAAAGAAAGTTTACTTTCGTGCACAATTGTTGTTCTATGGCCTCAATGTTATCTGGGCCTCTTCTGGTGGTTGACGATTGACAATGGCTCAAGTACTGGTTGGACAGATTGTCAAGCAGTCTGGCAGAAAAAAATAGTAACCATAACGATATTTTTCTGGTAGTAAAAACTTTAACACCATGAGATATTCCAGTTTGGAACAGTCTCTAAAATTTGGGACACAGAAGCTCAAGCTGGCTTTGAATTTTCTTTTATTTTTTTGAACAAATTTTTGAGTTCACGATATTTCTCAAATGTTGGGCACTGCGTTTTTATCACCAGAAAATAGACTCGATAGCTCATAAAGTCGTCTAAAGTAGCCTATGATGTAGTGTTTTCATCCATCCCTGTAGTGTGTAAACATTGAAGTGAATGATAGTTTGTCATTTATTCTTGAATTTTTGGATTGCCATTATTGCCTTTATCTAAAATTTGGTGCAATCTTTGACCTTGAGCAAACTTCTTTATTTTTCACTGTTCCTAACTGGAGAGATTTTTTCAGTTTTAAATACCTCAAACATCAGATTCTGCAATCAATCTTTGATTTCGCATTATTTGATTGTAGGAAACTAATTCCCAAATTTTGAAATAATCTCTCTTGTTTGTGGAGGTAGAAAAATGCATTGTTTGATTGACTTTGTTTTGAGATGTATAGAAGCCAACCAGCGTCTTGGCTTGAATGGCACAAGTTTTATATCTGTACCAACTCTTTGGCCCCAGAATGACAATAGCAAATTAATTTTAACATAAACTATTGATTAGCAGGCAACAGAGTGCAACTGCAGGGCAAGTGTTCACCACAGATGTGCTGCATTGTTGGGTAAATACCACAGAGGGCGCTGTGTTGGCTGGAAAGTTGCTATTGACTTGCTGTGATTTTGAATACTGTGATATTCTACAACACAATGCAATCAGTCTTTAAGGAAAAGAAAGATAATTTTCATACGTAACTGAAGTGTTTAACCAGACGTAAAAAATCCAGACAGTTACCTGAGGTAAAAAATGATAAGGGTACTAGTGTGTGAAGAATGTGTGACTCATTTATAGAAAAATAACTCCTTTTGCAAGAATTGTGGCTGATAATTATTATGTGTACATTCTTGGTAAAGGAGAAGTGAAGCTGTCAGATGAATGTGCAGAGAGAGAGAGGGAGGGAGGGAGGGAGGGAGGGAGAGAGAGAGAGAGAGATACAGAGATAGAGAGAGAGAGAGATAGAGCGTGCACAGTAATGGATGTTACTGTTTCCACAAAAACTGGAAACCGTTCTTTGCATGGACGTAATTTTGATAAAACCCTGTTGCACCTTTGAAACATGGGCTTGAATATAGTGCATTGTTTACAAGTACAGTAAAATCTCATGAGTATTGCAGACAAGTGGATTTTTTCATAAAAGTGGCTTCAACTAATTTCATTTTGCAATTCTGTAACCATGCCACCTTTGGACAATGTTTTATAAATCTGTGAGTGTTCACTATCATGCTAGAAATTTTTGAAAAATGATCATTTTTATCCATTGTCTGAAATCTGTGAGGGTTTACTGTGACCAGCCGTTTGATCTTTTTCAAAATGTCACTTTCGTTCTTCAATATAACAAAGATCAACGCTGGTTTTCTCATGATTTGGCCATTATCTATGATTTTAATCCAATAGTATTGATTGTTGTTTATAACATATTACCTTAGACACTAACTTATCTCTCATGACTAATTTTGGCTCTACAGCACTTCGTCAGTGTATTAACTGGGAGAGCAACAATTTTTGATATTACCACTAGTGAAAATAAAGACCCTTGGTTGTTTTGGACAGACATTTCCTATCAATTGTTCATGTCTCAGCATGTGTTCGCTATAATCCATGGAACAAAAATGACATATGACCAACATAGACTGTGTTCAAAAGTCAGTAGGGCATTGTGTCAGATGAAAACAAAGGGTTGTAGAGTAATACACCTTTTGTCGGTCATGCCACTCTCCTGTCTTCCATGCATAATCGATACCCACCATGATACCCACCAGGGGTATAGCAGTTTCAAAACCAGGAAAATACGTCTCCAAAATATCCAGGGATCTGTGTACTTGCTAAATGGAACATCAAAAATGATCCCCCTTTAAGTTTTGTTTCAGTATAGTTTTGATGTTGTCTAACACTTTCCTATTTGTAGCTCTGCAAAGGTTATACAGACTGTCCTAAAAATATTGACGAAATATTCTAAAATATGAGTTCTAAAAATGGCTTTATTAGGAATTGATGTTGCATTTCCTTTTTTAGGAATCCCAAAGTTTGTTTTGAAGTGTGAAGAAATTTTAGAAGTGCCACAGTTGATTCTGAAGGCAGAGAACATATTTATTCCAGTCTTGACACCAAACGCATCAAGTTTATGTAGGTTCTAGAAAATTGTCCAACTTTGGAACATCTCAGAAATGGCTGTTCGGATTCAAACCAAACTTTCAAATGCTATGCTTTATGTAATGATCTTGTAAACTCTATTAGGAATTGTTTTGAGAATGTTTGATTTTTTCATGAGGGGCTATCAAAAATAGGACTTTCATGATTTTTACGAAAAAAAAAACTCAAGAGTTTCATAAAATGAAAGAAGGTGATCATTAGAAAATGGTAAAAGCTTTTTAGAGATTTCATCTTGAACACATATAATCCAGTGAAATTTGGTGATGGTAATGATATTGTATCAATATAGCTTTCTTTTTTGCTAAATTCTACTCAAAAAGACATGGTCACATAACCCAATGAATGGCTGATCAGTAAAAAGTAAAAAATCAAATTCTATGGGCTTTCTGTTTTTTAGAAAATATGTATGGAACTTTAATTTACTGAAGTAAAATCTGTTGTTTTTATATTCCTGGTTAAATTCACTGAGTTGCTGATAAGGCCCTATACAGCTTACAGAGCTTGGAATTTTCCGCCGAAACGCGGATTTCCGCTTTTTTCAAATGTTCTGTCCGCGCATTTTATTATATTTCCGCGTAAAAAAAATCGGATTTGATATAAAATTCCCGCGGCAAATTCCTTTCTTACCGCGGCATTGCAGACGACGCTCACCTCAAAAAGCGGAAGTTGCTCTTTATGTTTCGGAGGAACGTAAATTGTCAACATTGCCGGGGCACCTGGAATAGCCTGGTGGGATTTTCAATGGCGTCTCGTGTTATTGTAAACTGCGGCGACAAATACTACGGCTCTGGAGCCAAAAATGTGTGGGTTGGGAGTGGACGGACGAGCTAAAAGGACGCAGACGCATGCTAATGATGGTGGTAACCTTTTTTTTCTAGTCCCCCGATTTTTGCCGGGGAAAGGTTCACATCGACCATTGCAAGGCTGGGTAGCGCGTATGATTTGGGCCGTAAAAGTTTCCGCGTTCTTTGTCATTGGTCATTCCAAGCCCTGAGCTTAAGAGAACAGTTTCTATATTTTTCTGGTGTGGAAATTGTGTTAATAGGTTTGAACATAGAATGCAGTGGTTGAGTGAGACCTATGATCTATGTTGCAAAATCTTGTAAAATGCATTTCTCTACAATTTATCAACTGTGACATTTTGGAAACTTTAGGGGTTCCCGAAATGCAACAAGTACAACTAGTTCCTAGTAAAGCCGTTTTCCGGCGTTCATATTCATTCAGAGTGTTTTTGTTAATATTTTTGGTTCACCCTGTACTCCATCACTATGGTGATTACTCGAGCATGATATACCTTCATTCACATTACCCATCCACTGTACTTTCCTCATAAGATGGGCACTGACACTCAACTGTTGCATGAGGGGTAATTCTAAGGAGGGGTTGATAATTCAGAACTGTTTCTGGCTACCCGGTTTTGTTTGTCTTAAACCCATAATACGGTAAAGTTTCAGTATTATCCGATGTTCAAAGTTGACCATTTTATAGCTTTCCATGGACACAACATTGTGAATGTCCACAAGTCTTTGTCAAATATATAACTACAGTACAGGACTTGAAAATGAAAACTGCGAAAATCAAATATGTCTTCCATATCAAGGGCTGGAAACAACACGACTGTCGCCCCCTAGAGTCAGTGAACTGAGTTAACCAGCTTTTTGAGTCATGTTTATTGGTGAGAAACTTTGTTCACAAGTGTGTGGCAGCCATACTGTTTCTACCGCTTGCATCAGACTATAATTACGACTACCTTGAACTACTAGTCATTTACCTAAGTGTGTGATCGAAAAGTCATATGTTCACATGCAGTTTGATTTCATTATTAATTGAATGCGTTCTATTTTTCAGATCCTGTGGGAAACCATTGGTGGTACAGTTTTAACCTTTGGTTCGCAACGAATCACGTCAGATACTCGCTTCAGAATCGAGAACCCCTATGTTCAAGAATGGAACCTTCACATTCATCCTGTAGAGGTCACTGACGCTGGGCGGTATAAATGTGTGGTTAACACAGAGCCATCTATGATAAAGTACATTGATCTTTTTATACTGGGTGAGTCATTACGTGATGAAATTTGGTGGAAGGTTCGGTAAAAAAATCTTCAATTTGGGACAAAAATAATTGCTAAAATTGGCATATTTCTATTTTTAGACACTTGCCACATTGTTTCCAATTCTCAAAATTTTACTAAGTGTTGCCTGGTAACCACTTCGACATACAAACTATGCTTAAAACAAAGAATTTTCATGAAAAGTTATTTTTGTTGAAAATTTTGACAAAAGGAAATTTCATCTCTCCACCATATTGTGTTCCAAACTGAACAAATTTTACTTTAGGTCTGTTCAAGGGCTACAAAAAGTGACCTTTAAGTTGCTGGACCTTGAGTTTGGTGAACAAGATGGTTACTATTCAAATTTAACCAATGTTGCTAAATTGGTCTGTCTCAGTCTGTGGAGGAAATTTTGTTTTATCAATAACAGTAGAGAATGCTCTCATACGTAGGTTAATCTTGACCTATAGATGGCCCTACTGTCTTGAGGATAACAGATCAAAGTCTCATTGATTTTCACAGAAATCTTGTTCGGTCATTAACAATAGAATGCTCTGGGGTATCGTCCCCTCAAACTTTCTTATTCATGGCAGGTCAAATGCAAATTGATCTGTCTACATCTCGTCAGTCTTTTTTCAATCAATTGACCTTTTATCAGATTAGATGAACATTAATGCATGATCATACAATAATAGAGATTTATGAGAGATCAAGTCGTCCCACTTGGTGATGACTTGATTTTTTATTCCTTTCCTCCGTGTCGATTGCTGGATTTCCCACAATACGCATTGTATGAAAACCTGGAAAATGACGGAAACAGTCTCCATAAAACAAGTCTCCATGGGAACCTTATGGAAAATTTTATAATGTGAGCAAACAATAAGCTCATTTGCAAGGCATTTTTTGAACCGTCACTTACAGGCGTCCGCATTTTTGAGAACGAGGCTGACGTCTGGGATTTAACAGAGGAAACTCGTTCCCAAGATGCAGGACCCTTGTAAGTGAATATTGTATAATTATTTTTGGCTAGCATTACTGTATTGTTTTGGTGGCAAAATAATTCACGTAAAATGGAAATTGAATCCTGGAATACTCTTGTAATATGAAAGCAACATGAGTGGGAAATTCTACAGGTCTTTGCCATCAACACCATCTTCATCGAAATTCCGTTACATTTTCTAACATTTGTTTCCGCGTCTCAATGTTGGGAGAATTAAGTCACCCGGCTCAGGCAAAACTAACTTTTCTTGTTAGAACTTTGAAAGATATTTTATATTTCATAAAATTTAAGGTAATGGGATACCATTTCTAAGGACTATATTTCTTAACCTTTTTAAAGTACTAATAGCTTGGAAGCCCTTCATTGACACAAACTTGGTTGAAGACATGGTTGTTGTACATGTCTTCATATACTCGTTTGTAGTTTCTCTACAAGGTCCCATCTTCCCTCCTGCAGTTGTAAAGCAATTAAAATGCCCAGGGACATAATGGACTAATGAGTTAAAATATTAGTTACATTTCGAGACCTCACGTCTCATCTTCAGGCAATAGGTATTTCACTAAACTTAACGCTGAGCCAGTGACTGGCTATTCATCTCTAGCAAACCTTGTTTACTTCCCCAAGTGTCGCCCTCTGGGGAGTTTTTTATTTGTTTTCATAAAGTATCAGTCCAATACAGTTCAACTGAAAAGGAATTTCCTTTTGCTAATAGACTATTTATGCAGCTGTCAAAGACTCCTCCATTGAGATCATCAAACGAGGCCAATCAACAGCATTTCGCACACTAAGAGATAGTCACACTGTGTTGGATTGATCCCCAATATTATCAAATCTCTCTTATTGTCAGAGATATCGGCGCTCTTTACAAACACGCATATAGTTTCGAATCCATGGTAATCTAGGGAAGAGAGAAGCAGGGTTTGAGGGAGGCAGGATTACGGATGGATTATTTTTGCTGCCTTCAAAAATGAACATGGGTTGTGTGTTTTAGATTATGAACCAATGCACAAAATTTAATAAGTCTGAGAATAACTTCTAAAGGCCTTTCTGACAGTAGTGGACTAGTGGTTAGTGGACTGCACAATCTCTCACTTATGTGGCACAAATTCCAATCCTGTGTCATAATTCTTCACATATTTAGTGCACATTATGGCCAACACGTAAAATTCAATTCTGCTAAATTTCTCCTCAAAAAAAAAAACATTTTTGTGTAAACAAGCATGGATTGTATTGTGTAGATGTGATAAAATGACATATGATAAATTTCTTAATATTTTCCAAAAAGTAATCAGCATTTGAGAAATTGAAAATGGCCAAGTTCTAATCTCTCAACTTTAAATCGAATTTGAAATTATGTTTCATATTTTCCTTTCTACGTTTGTGCGAATTCAAAACAAGTGCCTTTTATTCTGTGCTCGACTACATTATTGTTTTCGTCAATGAAAGTCTAGTCCGAGTGCACACTTGATGACCTCTAGATTCGAACTACAAACTCAAGACTTCAAGGTCAGAGTCTAGTTTATAACTTTAATTCTGGGATCATTAACATGGGCGACGCAGCACTGAAATAAGTGGGAGGGTCTATGCCCCCCGCAGCTCCCTATGGTACGCCGCCCAGAATTAAGTGCAAACTAGGATTAGACAGATATCCACGCAAACTATGATGTACTTTAGCACGTACGTAATATTAGACGTGTATGTGTCGTGTGTCCACACAAAACTAGCGCTGAATATTAAAAAATTAGACACTTGGCACGGTCTATCTAATCCTTTAACTTGAGTGGGTGAAGGTAAAGAAGGTAGATTGAATGTATCCAGTCGCCTCATGGAGAACTGTCTGGAGTTCAGTAACAATAGGACGTTAGGACATTGCTATCGCGTAAGACTTTGCGAGATTATGTGAGATATTGCCATGTATTTTAAATATTGAGAACACGTGATTTTGGCTAGATTTTTCTAGCCGCGAGACAGCTGCTCAACTTAACCCAGTCTTGTGATTATCTTCTTTACAATATTTTTTAAAGTTACTGTTTAATATATCTGCAACCCTTCGTGCTAAGCAAGCGCCTTGTTCAACCATTGCGTGAGCTAAGCCACTGTTCATCTGTTTATTGCTAAATATAAAACTCAAATCAATCAATGCTCTGGTGCCATATTAAAATTGGCTTCCCTCCAGAGGGTTGTTAGGTTCTGGCCTCTGACTGCTGTGTCTCCTTGGGGTTGTTTGTGGTAACGCTCCTCTGACTCCATATCTGAGTCCTCAAGCGTGTCCAACTACTTACCACACTAATTAAGCATTTTAAGATGAAGATGGGCTTAACGATGGTTTTTTTTAAAATTCTGCATTCCTTGGTGCTCATTAAGCGCTTAAGATAAGATTATGTTTCAGACTTTTTTGGTAGATTCTGTTATCAGTTGATGTTATTTAGATATTAGGTGTTTGTGTTAGGCAGTGCCAACCCCACTTTGAAAATATTTTGGCTGAATTTAAAAAAAATATTTTCTTAATGGTTTAGTGCTTTGTATGAAATTGTGGGGTCTTAAATTATGTATTTTACTATTGTCTGAAGTCATATTATTACAAGTCTCCTAATTAATTTTTTAGAAAAAATCAAAAAATTGTTCTTACTTGCATACAAGAGGCAACAAACTCACAATTTCCTAAAAAGCACTTTATACAGCTGTTAGTAAAGAGATGTAAGTTTCTTTTTTGAAATGAAAACTGTGTTTTGTGAATTGTTGTAGATTTTACTCATGATCTAGGAAAGAATTTCTGGAGATTTGTATTATCGTCAGCAATGTGTCACCCCCTAGTCTGTCATTGGGGGCTTTATAATGAAACTGTATGACTGCACCTGCACCATGTATGCATTTTAAACAATTGTAACCGAATTTCGACTTATAAAAAAGAAGTTTTCACCTCGGCAAGTATGAAAACTTACTTCTTCAGCAATCCTTTCTGGTTCTATGCATATTGTAATGAAGTATGTCTGTGGTAATTAAGATTGATTTGCGAAAATTTTCAACTTCTCTTTTTCATCTCTCGTAATTTTTATACCGGGCACAAGAAACACAGACAGACTAAGGTGATGTCATACGAGTTATGATTGGAAATTACCTCTTAAGGGCACAACGAAGGAAGTTCTGCGGGCTTCATTATACCTGAAATGCCGTATCCCTGAGAAACTTGTAAGATTTGTTTCCTTTGAACTCTATGTTCGTGACGTGATTTCATGTAACTTCCGTCAAGGGAAGCTCAAGTAAAACGCAACAGAATTTCATGGATATGCTGACTACGGTAAATTGTCTTCAGTCTCAGTTTGTGTTAGTTGCAACTGTTTGCTTCCTTTGCTCTTGCATTTTGAAATGAGTAGGGTTTACTGTTGGAGTAGCATCGCCTCTGGTCATAACAGAAGAGGTGTAACTGTCGAGTATTGTTCGTAAGAGTTGACGTGCATGCCAAACATTGCTATCAAACCACAATGATTTGATTTCACGGATCCATGGGAAAGACATAGTAACTGTCAAATTAGTTTTATTCCTGTTATTGACTGAGTTTGTTCGCTCTCCATGTTATCGTGTGTTGTTTGTAACCGTATTAGTTTTGGTTTTAGGTTTTTCCAACGATTTAGTGTCGTCGTCTGCCTTGTCTCTTCAAATCAATCAGGGAGGGCATTCAAATTGGAGGGTTGTTGGTGACCGCCATCTCCGGTGTTTTTTTTTTCTATCCCTCGGGTTGGTGTTGCTTCTCATGGGTATTTTGCGCCTGCGTGTATTTTTTCCAGTTTCGGGTATCGTCTTGGGTTTGGTAATTTGGCTTCTTTGTTGCTGACCTAAGTGTAGCATTGTCTAGGGTAGATAAACATACCTGAGTGAAGTGTGGCATTGTCTAAGGTAGATAAACAAAAGAAGTTACAACTGAGGGGTATTGTCCAAGGTAGAGGCTTTTCATCTTTTATTATTGTCTTGGGTCCTGATTATCCTGGTTGCCATGGTGTTTCGTTGATTTGGATGTAGACAAACCTCTCCTGTTATGTGAAACTGAGCCCCCTCTGATCAACAACTCATTAACGTCCAATGTCATCCCTTTATAGATCTATGGAAGCAAATGAGACCATTCTCTTATGCATACTGTGGGTCTTGACATGGGCATTTGACTAATGAATTGGTTGAATCAGGCCTGCATTCCATATTCCACCCATGAAACTCATGAAAATACAAATTCTTTAAGGCTTCATGAGATATCACCATGCATTTCAGGCAAAGAACTTGATTACCTACACGTGCTTTATGCACCAAATTCTTGCGTCTTCAGAAGCTAGCATTGTGTTTCACTTTTATCCGAATCAACATAAACAATTAATCTTTTCCGTGGAGTCTTCATTGAAGCTTATGGAAATCTGTATAATCTGGTGTAAGGCCACCTCAGTTTTTCGTATTTCCAGATAACCCAGTAAGTCCTCGTGAGATAGGTTCAGACTGTCATCAGTTGTTGCCATTAGGTTTTATACCGTAATCATTTCATTAATTCTGAGAGTGCTTTAATTGGGTAACTCAAAAAATCGGGATGAGGGTTAAGCCGAGAATGGGGGGGGGGCATTTGAAAAAAAATTCTTGTGAGGTTGCTTACCTGAGACCATAGTGTGTTCAGGTTAAACGCTGCAGACTCCACTGTACGGCAATTCTCCACTTAATTTGTACACTCTTTGCATTTTGAACATCAAAATTATTTAGATAATATTTTTTTTTGTCAAGCACTTATTTCAACATATATTGCCTCACCCAGTTCATACACTTTAGAAAATATTGCCAAACTGTATACACCTCATCAACTGTTTTAATAAGGCGTGAATATTTTATATTCACCACTTAATTCTTTCATTCACGTTCACATGGAATATGCGGTGATGTTGTAAACAGGTGGTGAAAGGGTGACCTGGATGTGTGTGGTGTGAGTTGGAACCATATGCTCAAAAGAGGGTTTTACCAATGCTGGAACAGGATAAAATAACTTGATTGCTGATAATTGAATCACATTGGCAGCCCTTAAGGTGCATTTCGTTAAATTTGCGCTGGGGAAGTTGATGATGCTAGCTTACTCAATCTATTTCGTATACCCATCAACTATGAAATATGTGTATTCAGTTTATATATTAGAAATGTTACAGGATAGTAGTAGCTGGGCATTTATTGTCATGGTTATTTAGTTGTTATTCCTCATTTATTCTAATGCTAATGTATTTGTTGCATCTCAGTGTGCCTTTGTTACGTGGGCATGCGGGCGCCACTGTATGTGTTGGGCACTTGGCTAGCGACAGGCTTCAGAGAAGGGTGCGTTTCCTTCTTTGTTTGTCAACTATGGATTGAGCGTATGTATTTTCGAACTGAACTGCAATGTAAATGTATGTGTGAGGTGAAATACACATTTTGGTGTTCTTTGGGGATTTAATTTGTTGCAGAAACTTAAGTGGGAAATGAGTGGAGAATTGCCATATGAGATTATGGCTATTTCTGCCTTATTAAAGCAAGGTACTGCTCTAACTTGATTGTTTGTTACTCAGAGGTTAGCAAGTTTCATGTTTCGGGCACCTAACTATGAGATGGACATTCACAGGCATCGTGGGTGTTTCAAGGAAGTCTCAGTCATATAAACTGGGTATGGGTGTAATTTAGCCAGAGTTAGATTTTGATAATTTATAGAAAGTTTGGTTGTGAATGTAAGGATGTTTGGTTATGTCGTGAAATGTGAAATACAGTAGGGTATTTGTTCACTTATAGCATGCAATGTGGCCAACAAGTGAAATTCTATTTTGCAAAATTTCTCCACAAAAATAAGGATGAAGAAATTTTTTGTCTATCACTGGCATGGTTTCTATTGAGTAGATGTCATGAACAACAATTGGAAAATTTCCTGTTTTATTTAGTAAAAACAATCAGCCTTTGAAAAATGGGGAAAATAATTTTGGCAATTATTTTGTGCAAAATATGTGGAGAATTTCTGTACCATATATTTTTTTACATATATTTGGTTCTACTGACATTTTCTTAAACAATTTCGGTAGTAGAAAGATGCGAATACCTCTTAGAACTAACTATTGATTTCTGTTTTGGTGATTTTGTTCAGGTAAGTTTGTGGCGAAGGTGTGAAAAGACAGGTGTCATCAGTGAATGTATCTGAGAGTCGATAGTAGTGGATTTATCAACGTTCTTTGCCTATATCAGAAAATTATGGTTTGTCGGACCTTGTCGACAAGTGTGCATTTTGACAAATATTTATAAAAACTATAGATTTTAACCCAATTAAAAAGTATTTATTTTCTTAAAGTAGAAAGCCTGTGATTTTTGACTTTTTTTACCAATCTGTTATTAATTGGGTTACGTTACAATGTTGTAATAGTAAAATTTAGCAAGAAAGCAAGGTACGTTCATTGCAGAACAATAGTACCAATATTGTGACCAAAATTAATGTTCTGGAGGAAATGCTTGAAAGGTTGTTATAGTTTTCTAAATTATACCATTTTCATTTTGTGGGACTTTCTTGAGTTTTTTTGAATCAAAGTCATAAATGTCTTATTTTTTTAAGGTCCTCGTGCAAAAGTGGAACATTTAACAAAAAATACAAAACAATATTCTGCGTAATTGGTGGCTACTGAAAGATTCATGTGAATTTGTTAAGTAATTTCTGAGGAATGATGTTTTGAAGTTAGTCAAATTTGAACATTTTTAAGGGACTCCAAGAACAGATCCTGTGTGAAGGTTAAGTTGTATGCTGGAAAGCACTCTTGGGAATCATGATTCCTCAGTCAGTAGTTCACTCAGGTCTAAATTTAGAATGATTTCCACTTAATTGCTGATATATATATATATAAGAAAGTCAATCCATTAAACTTTAAGTATAGAAAAAATATGCCTCCACGCAACATATTTTGCTATTACATGTAAATGATTAATAACTATTATCGATGATAGTTTCTGGTTGTCATCTTGTAAAATTTGGTAGTATGTGCCTGCTTAATCTTTGGTTTTAAATGGTGGCTTAAACCATCATGTCGAAAAATACCTCGTAATTTGTGTTCGAGACTAATTTTGGTCGGTCACTGGTGAAGTCATTGTTCCTTGTTATCAATAATTAATTCGATAATAACTTTTGTTAACCACTCTTAAGATAATTGCCTGTGTCTGTCTGGATTTGTCAGGGGTTTGTAAATTTTTTTGATGCTATACTTGTGAAATTGTCGTGGATGTCCACATGGCGCCTTTTAGCCCATCTACACGATGAGTTTCCCGGAACAAGTTCCTCCTGGAACCAGTTTCCCTTCTAGGTTTAGTATAGTAGTAGCAGTGTGCACACTGTTTGTGCAGGGGCAACCTGACACGTTTGACAACTTACCCCACCTTATCAAGGTAGAGTAAATTGTTCCAAGATTACTTGCCTCAGGGGAAGTCTCTAGTGTGGTCACAAACTTGTCAAGGATGCAGATGAAAGTGCCTGCTGTGCACTTGGGCAGTTACAAAATGAAGCCTGTGAGTTTTCTTTCCAACCATATTTGCCGCAATGTGTTGGGTATGTAGGATAGACCTTCTGCTGACTGGGGGCAAGTTGCTCGTGGTCAAGTTGCTTCAGGGTACAAAAATCTTAGTAGACAACATGATTGACGACCAAAATTTTATTTTGTCAAATTTCTCCATGAAATAAAGATATAGAAAGTTTAGTCTATTGCTGAATGTCTCATTACAATTGCAAGTGTTTCCATTATTCAAAAGAGTAATCTATGTTTGAAGAAATGAAAATTGGCGATTTTGGAAATATTTTTATGTGAAGTAAGTAAGGAGCTGTAGTTAAACTCAGATTATGTGAACGGTAGTTGGGAAAATCCTTAATCTGCTTAAGGGTCACTTTGCGTAGAAGCTCCCAACAATTATAATTTCCCAGCGGCACACCTCTTCAAGAATGTTGTCAAGTACCCTCTCGGGAATACTGCTAACTATGGTCAGCAGTTAATGAGCCCACTTGTTAATTGTTTTAACTATGGTGAGGAGGCACAATGGCCAATCAGGCGTAAAAGCATTTGAGATTCATACAAACTTTTTGTAAGATCTGGTAGTCTAAGTCTTCTGGTTGTTAAATGGATAGCTAGAAGCAGTTTCACACTTCAAAGCTTTGTCTTGCTGTGTGTTCAGTTTATGTTGTAATAGATTCATGTGCCTTCTTTCCACCAGAGGTCAGCAACAACGAAGCTTTGTAGGAACTTTCGCTTCCTCCTGTTGAAACATGAAACAAAACCAGAAAGTTAAAACTAACATAAAGCAATTGTGAGCATTTCTTGCTTCTTGTTTTTATTTAGATTACAAGCAAACTTGCCAAAACTAAGGGTACCTTTTCCTTAGAAAATGGGCAACTAAAATTGTTACAAGCCTTTGAAAACTAAAAAACCTCAATTTTCACACGACTACTGCCAGGCAGATGCTGACCAATTCAACTCTTCTGTAGGATTGCAAAAATATTGTTTTTGCATCTTCGAAACAGGATTAGTGGCTTTAAAATAATTACATAACAATTTTCTAACTACATATATATATTTAGGACATAAAAGGACAGAGAAGTGAAGTTTTATTTTCTCTCGTTTATAAGTGACTGTTTTAGTCAGTATAATAAATCAGTTATTGATTCATGAAGCATATTTTGATTAAGTGTTCACCTTTCTTGATAAGTTGAACAATGTAAAACACCGTGTTCTTGGGTAGTTACTGCACGTGCCCTTACGTTAGACACATGGGCCTACGGTATGTGCTAAATGTTTTAGTTAAATAATTTTGAAATAGCATGAGCTAAACTTGACTTATCCATCGCAGAATAGTCCATGTTAATGCTTATTCCATTGACTTTTTAAATAGCGCTAAAATGGACACAAGACATTACAAAACGTTTAACCTGAGTGTGCACTTGTGCGAGAAATAGATAGCCTGACTGATTCAATAGTTGCTAGGGCACGTACACCTAGATGTGAAATACAGGTACGGAAACTTTTCTTTGAAAAGATAATTAATTTTCTAAAAAGGCGCACGTGCCTAAACTATGTACGTATCGCGGTGTGTATTATTTGATAAATCCTTCCGTACGTGTATGAGTAAAACTGCAGCACTAATTCTCTACGCTATGATTGTAATTCCAACATCTCGAACTCACCTCTTCTTTTATGGAGGTAGAAAAATACATTTTTACGATTGACCTATTTTTCGAATTGTTGGGTCACTTTTTCACTTATGTGCAGAGTTAGACAAGTGAAGAGGGTCATGTGATCATGTCTCTTTATTGAAATTAAGCAAAAAGATATGTAACTATACTGATAGCAAAACAAGGGTATTAAAAACAAATTGACCAATTTTTGTTCGATGGAATCTCAAAATCACTGTTACAGTCGCAGTTTTCTAAATTACCGTTTGTTTTTCGTTTTATGCAAACTTTTGAATTTTTATTAAATTGATGTCATGAAGTCGTACTTTTGATGGCGCCTCATGCAAAAGTACGGCATTTTAAAGCCAATCTTAACAAAGTTTGATGAGCTTTGCACGAGACATAGTGTCTCATACTTTCAAATGAATCCTTTCATCCAGTTATGAGATATGATGTTCTCAATTACATGACCTCAACTGTCTAAAACCAGCTTTATATATAGACAGTAGCATGGTAGTGATGTGCCCTATGGATGCGCAACAGCATTGTGGGTAAATTCAACAGAATCGGAGAGGTTGTTGTTAGTTTCCCCAGAAGTGACTGTTGAAGAGTCTAACATTCTTTTAACTCGGGTGGAAAAGTCAAGTGGGTTTTAGTCTGTAATCAGGACCGATAACTTAGAACATGTCTTCGGAGTTACACGAAGACTCAACATGAATAAGATATGTTGCTTATTGAACCCTAGATCTGCTCATCAAATATTTAAGACTTCGGAGGCTTAACTGGTGAAATATAATCAAATCGAGTATTCATTATGGCATTGCTGCTTGGCGATTACCGAGGGAGGTTTCACTAGATTTAGCTCATTAACTTAACTATATTCGCAATATGCGACTCTCGTACTTGTCATTTTTCTTCTAAAAGTGACAAAATGATATTTGAATGCGTGTCATAACATTTCAATTTCTGAGTCCAGTGTTATGTCAGTGTTACTTTAAAATTCATGTCAGTGAAGTTCATGTGGGTGCCCCCGAATAGTAAACGAGAAACTTAGTTGTGCCCCTGACTATGTATTTTGCTAATGAGTTTAAGGTAAATAAGCTTTGAGGATCTTAATGAATTAATATTGGGAGGTATGCTGGGATTTCCATCCTAACGCTAGACGTCATTCTGACGGAGACTTGACGAGCGGTGTATTGATGTTCACTTGTGGACTGATTGCAGAAACGAGAAGAGTGGATTTATCATTGTGACAACAGGAGTCAGTAGAAATACTGAGGAGCCAGGATGAAAGTGTTTATTGTGGAAAATTCCTTGTTTTTACATTTAACTCTGCTTTTGGTGGCATTCATGCTGTTGATTAACAGCAGTGAAGCGTTTAAACACAGACGACATAGACACCTGAGAAACAAAAAGTCTGGTGTTAGAAAAGTACAGGGTAAGAACTTGTCCACTTTCTTAGAAAATATGGCTCGTGGGTAAAGGTACGAGGTGCACCGTTTTCAGTTAATTTTTAGTAGATGTTGCTAGGCAACTCTTGGTTTTCATTCATTGCGTTTATTTTGTAATTTGTTTTGAATAATGAACGTAATTACATTGAGCAGAAACTGATAATTTTACAACTGTTGTTTACAACCACACAATGCATTCTGTCATGATATTCCGCATTTATTTATTTTGTTTTTGTTGTTTTTAAGTAATGTTTTTGTCTAGCATCGTTTATGTTTTCTACCTCCTCTAATTTTGTCAAAAACTAATATTATTAAGCCAGTTCTTGTTGAAGACAATAAAATGCTCTGTTGTGTGGCGAAATGCTCTGTTGTGTAAGCGAAACAGACGGGTTGTTAGCAAATGGACTGTAAATTGGTGTGCTGCTCAATAAAGGGACATTTTCATCTAATAATCTATATTTGATTATGAGCAGTTTGCATTATTATTGATAAGTGGGTAGCTCATAAGTTGTCCATGTGCAAGTGCATCTGAGCCAGTCCGGGCTGAATTTGTCCAAAAATATTTATAAGCACATTGTAATAAAGCCACTGAGACCGTTCAAGTTGGATTTTGTAAAGGAACTTCTCAAAGGTAGATTTAAAGGGACCTGTCCAATTGCATGATACAGTCGCACTAGGCACTCGGCTTTTCAGCGCATTTTTGCAAACACTAATTGTTCTATTTTCGGCTATTTTATCTAAATTGCTATGTCAAGTTTTTGATTTGCTACACAGCGGGACTAACCTGTACATTGATTTCTTAATTGCATTGAAAATAAACAAGGATATACTCACACTCAATTGATCTAATTTCATTGAATTAAGGGCTTGGTTTTTAGATCAAAGAAAAATGTCAAGAGCAGCTCACATCACGATAGAGTGATTGAAAAATACAGCATTAATGATTACACAAATTCTACATTTGTGCTGACAATTTGGGAGTACCTATCGGGTGTTTGATGCTACTCGGCTAATAAGGAAGTCCAGCCTCCCGTTCAGTAACGCCAGGACCTCGCTAAAAACCAAGACTTCGCAAGATTACGTGAGACATCGCCGTGCAATTTTAATGAGAACACGCGACTTTGACTAGATTTTAGGTAGGTCCTAACGTAAGTCCTAGTGTTACTGAACGCACACCAGGTATACAGCCAAAAACTGGCTCACACTGTTGTTAAGGAACAATGTAAACATTTTTCCTTTGGTCAGTCAACAGTGGTCAGGCCTCTCTCACAAGAACCTAGATCTACCAGTGAGTCTGTTGTACACCCTCGTTAGGGTTGATGTGAATTCACATCAGACTGATGATAGTATGTTATCATTCATAGCGTTATTCATGGAAAACCTCTTTTGGTCGTTTTTCATTGATGGGTGATAAGAGATCTCTTGAGTTTTCATGATTAGTGATAAATCTTGCATGATAATCATTTAAATGTATTCAGAGAAATGGCTAATATGAGTTCACTTAAAAAATATTGTGGTAAATTTTGATCAACCAAAATTGGCCGCATATTTTTTTAAATCATATTGGCTCCACATAAAGCGATCTTCTGCGTTTGTTATGCCTGAGAATTTTGTTCTGGTGGCTCAGTTAATCTAGTTACCGTAAGTAGAACTTTTGTACAAAAGTTATTTCTGTACTTTAAACAGGCATTTTCCCCATCTTCTTGTCGAATACCGAAATCAACTATGTGTAAAACATATGTTTGTGGACTTTTGAAGTTAATTTGTCAACCATTTTCTTTCATTGCGCTTTGTTTTGATAATCAACTGGAGTTAAAAATAGGGAAATAAGATATGTAGTGTGTTGACTTACTTCCCTCAATTCTTTGATGTCTGTGAAGGGGAAATCCGCTTTTTGTCTCCATGATAGTGCACTCTTTTCTGGACCGCTTTTTCTTAATGTGTCTACCAACTTGCACCTTAATTCCTTATCTCTGTGATTGCTCGGTCAATTTAGATAGAAACCCAACATATAGTGATGATGTGAATATGAAGTAGGTTGAAAATTGCCAAATGTTTTTAAGAACGAGTTTTGTGTCGAAAATGATGTACGTAAATCACTCAACCATATCCAGTAAGTCCTGTTAGGATATAAGCTCCCAAGGTGTGTCATTAGTGCAAAGGTCACCTGTGTGGCGATTTTTTTTGTTATCACATTTAAAAATTGTCAATGGATACATCTGCACTTTGTTTAACGTAGATGATGTTCAAATAACATTGTTGTTTAGTTCCTGCTTTACATTAGCATAGTTAGGAGCATGCCAATACATCTTTAAGGTTTTGCAGGACGCTAGAAAATGTCAAAATTTGACTAACTTGGGAAATTGCTTTAAAGAGTTGTTTTACAATGTTCCAATTTTAAATGAGGGGCTGTCAGAAATAGGACAACTATTATTTTCAAGAAAATCTCTTAAATATGCATAAAATGAAAATGAAATGTCTTTGACCGTAATTTAGAAAACTCAAATTGTGTTTTTGTGATATCTGTTTAATACTGATACTTGTCACTGAGCTAGTCCTACACAGCCTTAAGTTTGGCCGTAGTCCTCTCTTTCTACGGTCACCTTCCAACTCTTGCGTCGTTCCTCATCTGTTCCCTTTCATTGACTATCTTACAGTACCTTACTTATCACGATTTTCTGGTCTTAAAAGTTTTTTAAGTGTATGGTTTGCACATTTTAGTGTAAAATGCTTAGCACAAAACATGTACCTTCAGTATTATTACGTAATGATAAAAACGGTTTTGGTAATAGCAGATGATTTCCAATGGACAACCTCCCACGATAATATGGATGTTTCAAGTCTTGTGTGGCTCATTTCGTCTGAAGTTGGACTGAGTACACCCCTATGGGTCGTTAAATCATCGTTTGCTTTGATTTCACAATGTATAGCAAATTTTCAATCAAAAATTTTCTTGAAGTTGCATTTTAGCCAGCTAAACACCATTTAACACAAATAAGACATTTTACTGTCGTAATGTTGGTCTTTGTATTATGTACCTTCATCTGGTGGAATTCGTTGGTTTCAATTACATTCACCATTTTTTAATTCACAATTTTAGGGTTGATCAATGGCAATAATCTAGAACTTAACTCTTTATTGTTTTAATTGATTTATTCTTATTGAAGTGACATGAACAAAAATTCATTGTTGACTCTCAGAATTGGGACAGCCTACACTAATATAGGTGGCCCCGCCCACAGACTACCAAGAGCATGGCGTGTATATCAATATAAGGGTGTCACCGCTTTCGGGCCTCCTTCAGGTGGGACACCTATATTAATATATAAGGGTCCCACTTTTTAGCCACCTTCAGGTAGGACCCTCCATATTAATGCGGAAAGCCCTATCCGTCTTCATGTGGGGCCACTTGTATTAGCATATAGGGGTCCCACTTTTGAAGGTCAAAATGGATTTCCTGCATAGGTCATTTTAATAAGAATGAGTGAAGAGTGAAGTACAGCCTTAATTACCATATGTGCTGCTCAAAAAGCTCCTTATTTTTGCTCTCTCATAACTACTTACAGACTTGATCAATAAAGACTAAATATATTACAAATAGTTCAGTCATTATGATATACCCTGGAGGGGTTTCTGAAAAATGTGGTTATTTGACCAAATATATCTATCCACGTTCTCCTACATTGGGGGTATTTTAAGTTCATGACTTGATCATAAATTACCCTGGAGTCTGGGGATTTCAGGATTTCTTTATAATTTTGTATAAAACAGAGCTTTGAGGTATTATTTTGGTGCCCATTGCTCAGCTCCTGTTGGTGCCATGAGAGGTGACATAGGTTGGATTCACCCTAGATATAATCGTCGTATGAATATGGTTCGTCTGTAGAATAGAATATTTAGTTATAATTGTAGAAGACTTACCAGAAAAGTATTTGAAATGGACTATAACCAAAACAATTCAAATTGGTCCTCCGAGATAAAAACAAGTTTCAGCTCTTGTCAGTTAAATCACATATTCGAATCCAAAATTAAATGCGATATTACTGTTTTACAAACAAATCGTGTTAATACTGTGGTTGATGAATGGAAAAATACTGTTAATCAATCACCTAAAGTAAGAACCTACAAAATATTTAAAATTTAAAGGACTTTTTTAATGAAAACTACGTTCCAGTTTGACCAGATATCGTAGATCACTTTTATAACAATTCCATTTGGAGTTTTCCCACTTTATATTGAAACTGGTAGGTTTTCTAACACTGATCTCAGAAACAGACTTTGTTTGCTTTGTAATTTGCATGCCACTGAGAATGAAATTCATTTTCTTTGCCATTGTCCTTTTTATGAAGATTTTAAAAGTTTTGTTGTTTGATACAATCACACTTAATCTTTTGGATTTACACCTGTTCATTTCTGAAGACAAACTTGCTATTTTACGTAATAATTTTTGTAATGATATGGCTAGATATTATGCAGAAGCTGCCTGTCGAGGAAATTGTCTGCTCACTTAATTTCTTAAATGGTTTCGAGCTTGATATAAAATTGTATGCGCATTGCTGTTCCTGTGCTTAAAAGTGACTAATAAGCCTTGTGGGCTGGGTGTTCAAGTAAAATGATCGTTGTAAGAAATTTATTTTCTCTTTGTTTTCTATCTACTTGAATATTAGATTCTATTTTTGTAGAAAACAGTATTCAACGTTTGGTTTACTTTTCTTGCATAGCATTATAACTGGTAAAATCTCACTAATTTAGGACACGCTATTGCGGACAGGTAAAATTTCACGTCCATATTTTTCGTAAAAAGCAGGTTGCATCGGCTCAAGATTTTATCAGTTTTAAGTTTTATTCCTTGGCGTTGGACAAGGTTTTCAGTGGTTATGGCCATCCACAACAGTTTAGAAGCCTTGGAAAGTCAAAACCCATCAGTTTTGGCAATTGTTTTTGTCCCATTGGTGAGACATTACCGATAGGCTGTATTTCAGTTCCTTCTGGGCAAAACACTTTCTTGTCACCAAAAGAGCAATTCCATGCTCTCCTGAAAATCTTCTTGGACAATATTCACTCACAAAGTTCTGTAACAGTTGCACAGATAAATTCTAGGATTTTGTTAGACTGAAGGATTAAATCAATACATGTCTGCATTCATTTTGTTTTTAAAAATACTTTGGTGCTTGTAGTTGTCTGTTTTACTTTATTCCCAAGACTTTCTGTTTTCTTCTGTTGACCTTTTAGTTGTTGCCGTGGAAACCAAATAAAAGTTAATGGTTAATGACTTGATGACAGCGTCACGCAATATTTTCCTGTAATCACTTGTTTAATTGACAGTTGTCTTAATAACCCATTATTAAGATAGATAATTTGTGTTGATCACGCTTAGAGACAGACATGTTGATAGACAGTGTGGCTCTTTACCCTTGATGCCGGAAGCAAATAAGTGCCCATCTCCATCTTCAGTACTCTAGTGACACTTTAAATAATTACAAATTGTTTTCTTGATGTTACTAGTAAATGACACAAATCCTTGATCACTTGTATTGCTCTCTTTATTCACGTCAGTTTTTGTCCTTGCTGTGTTTGGAATGAGTTAAGTTTGTATTGTGATCACAGACATCACATGAAAACCGTTAATTTTTATTAAGCTATTAATGTTATTTTCATCAAAATGTAGTATTTTTTTATCCGGGAAGCAACTCATGGACATTTTGATTTACTGCCCTGCAGTTTGTGATTATTATTTGGACTGTTTGGTATTCGTCATCATTTGTACCTTCTGCACTAAACATCGTTGAATGTGTGGAAGCCCTCTGGGCAGCCTGGAATACATTGCGCCGAATAAAATCTATTAAGTATTTTGACTGGAGAACAGTCAGTTTTATAGAAGTAAGTAGTCTAAATCAACTGTTGGTTGTTATGATGGAAGGTAGTTTTGTAACTGCTTCAAATATTAAAAGGCGTACCAACATACGTGACCTAACACTATAGTCCTACTAGATGTGAGCTCTGGATCTCATGGGTACACATATCTCCAAAGCTTTAGATTTTAAGTCAATAAAAGTATATATTTTACGAAATTATTTAGGTAGTATGTAGTTTGATGTTTCACTTTTTATGATGTTCCACATTGGCCAAATTTCGACGTTTTTCTAGGGTCCTGCATAACCTTAAAGGGTACACAACATGACTCTAGTACCTCAAAATAAATTTTATTATTATATCTTACTTGATTTCAGTGCCTTTAGTGCACAGCTCATAAAGAAACACGCAAAAACTGAAAAAATAATAATTATGTACAACGTCATGGGTTGAACCCAAGTCGTTCGCCATACTGTTCGGATCAGAGACAAAGTGTATAGAGTGAATTGAAAGCAAAGTACATTTAGTGTCGAGAAGGTTCGTAGAGGGATCAAAAGATGTGTTTCCGGAGGCTGAAGCAATAGCAACCAGACGGAGAACGTCTCGGTGTTCCGAAGGATACCAAAGTTACGCAGAAGTGGCATCGCTTCGTGCGCCGAACGAGAGTGTGGGACCTCATCGTGGACCAAGCGATTCAGTCCGGGGCCACTCTGTGTTCTGCCCTCTTTGAGGACTAGTGTTTCGACTCCAGTCACAGGAGATGTTACGATGAGGGCCTCGTTCAATAAAGGACAATATTTATCATTCAGAAACATCGGCTCTTAATTCAGGATCGTCTGTTGGATGACTGTGTTGACTCGTTGAGCCCGAGGCCGCTTCTCTCGCGGGAGGATCTAGTTCGTAAGGCTCAAAGTAGAAAAGTATGCAGCCAGAGGCACATTAAACTTGTTCTCGCTTTCGTGCAACCCCATTTCCTCATCCTGGCTACCATTCCCATACGTTTCTTCATAGTATTCATTCAATTCTCGCTCATAATCGTCGTCGCTTTCAAATTCAGTGCTCTCCGCCAGTGTTCAATGCTAGTCACTGATCTCTTGTGTTCAACCCATGACGTCACATGGCGGGAAATGTGAAAATTGGCAAAGTTGAAAGAAAAATCAAAATTTCGAGCTAATTACACAAAATAAACATGGGTTTAGCTAAATTTTACGTCATACATTTATTCTGTGGCCACCGGTAATTCAAAATGTGTAAAAATCTACGGTGTGTACTGTTTAAGTATTCAGACTGTAGTAAGTTGATTGACATTGATATTTTGATGTTTCAGTGAAGCCTCAGTTTGTGGGAGAGTATTCCAGCCCAAGTCGTGTCACCAAGAAGGAAGGTGGAACCGTTATTCTTTACTGTAACGTGACAGGTATACCCACTCCCACTGTCCAATGGTTCAGGATACCAATGCAAGACAAAATGGCTCCTAAAGAAAGTACGTATGTTCGTTCTGGTTGTTTTTTTGTTCTTTTCCCATGCGTGCTTAAGTTACAGGGAGCACGAACGGAGATTTTGATGTTTATCCTTTCCAAAGCGTGAAATCTGTTGATAAACCAATCATATGAGTGCTGCTCGATCACACACATTCGATAAACCAATTATATGAGTTCCATTTTGGTAACACAGGTGTCTACAGGAAGTGATGTCACTTGTTCTTGTTTTAACCTGCTTGTCATAGTCAAGCCAAAGGTCTTGATACTAGTGTTGACATTGCTAAAATCTTTGAAAGTTCAAGGCGCTATTTTACAGACATTTTTACAGCACATCTGAAGAGCAATTAGCATTTTCACTGCTCATGTGAACTTTGCACTTAGATTATGTTTTACATCAAGCAGAGCAAAGGTTGAGTTACGTAATGTCATTTTTATGCACCCACAAAACATTTTGTGGCCGCATATAGTCGGCCTGTCTGCCCTTACCTTTGCTCGTCTCCATCGAACGGATCACGATCATAAAATTTGACGTGGCAGACTGATATGGCAGCACATCTCAATTTTCATCCCGGTTCTTTTATTGTAGCACTTGCTGTTGGTCATTTTAGTTTTCAACAAAAATTTCATTGTCTCTCAGTCATTGGTGGAGTGAGTAAACAAATTTTGATGAAACTGTGGCGGGAATGCCCCGACACGCCTGTCAACTGTCAGACAGATTAAAGTAATATAGCAACCATGGTTGGCCATTTTGGTATTTGGCAAGAAATTCCTCGCCAGTCAGTTACTGGATTTTTTTGATAAAACTTCCCATCGAAGGGTATGTGGTGTACCATTCAATTTTCAAACCAATTCCATAACTGTGGAACCCCTTGTTGAACATCTTTTAGCTTTCGATTAGAAATTTTCAGGCAGATTCAAGTGCCCACTTAGCTTGTTACATTGTCTTTGAGAAATTCATTGTCCGTCAAATTTTAGCGAAGTGATTTGAGAAAGTCATGCTGAAACTTGGCGGGAATTGTATGGTTGGGATATTCGTATCGTTCTCCTGTTGGCCGACAATTTTTGAACCACTTTTTCCTTGTCTGTGGATAATTGTCATGAATGGTGTGACAGATTTGATGAAAGTTGACTCAAGGGTTTTTTGAGTGGGATGCATCAGCAGTAGTCAGTCGATTTTTGGACAAATCCGACCACGTTTGCAACCTTTGGGGATTTTAGTTTTCGACAAGCTATAATTTATTCGTAAAGTATTATCAAAACAGCTGAACATATTCAGTCTTACGAAACTTGACACATGGATTGGAACCAGTCCATTTTCGAAAAAGTTCGACTGCAGTAGCCCCCCCTGTTGGCTGCTTAGTGTTTTGCATGATCGTGCTTTGTGTCCTGTCAGTAATCGTCAAGACGGCTCGCTGTATTTTGATGAAACCTGACACAAAGACAAGTAATGGTAGGCACTGTTCAATTTTCATCTTTACCACCAAGGTGAAACGGGTTGAGGTTTAAGTCAAGTTATTTGGTACATGAAGTAAGTTGAATGCCCCTTCATAGTATAGCGTTTGCGGTGACCATGTGGGTGCATATCAGTGCTTTGCGTAGCTCAGGTTATACGCAAATGTCATCTCAACTTGTATAATCAGTGGAGATTCATGTGCCTTGTATGCTTGTTTCTTGTGTAGGATATTATTATTCAAAAGAAGACGACCCACGCAAATATCGTAGGTTAAAGAGTGCCTTTGACCCCTTTCCCTAGATGTGCTCCCGTGTGAATGTGCCCCCTTGTTGTTGTTGATTGTTGTTCCTGTTAAATTTGTCATGATCAAATATCTGCTATATCAAATGGCATCATTCTATGAATGTAAAGAAGTATAATATAGTCTGGTACCAAGAATGTCCTGTTTTGGACACAGTTTCAGGAGAAAGCAAATAATTTACGACTTTGTACTGGATGATCGTACTTCAAAAATACCATCTTTAACTCAAAACATCAACGACTAATGTGAAAGATTCATTCTCAATATGATGCAAAAGATATCAGGGCAGAGGCCACAGCCACTGACTGATGTTTTATGTAAGTATACAAGTCAATGAAATGTTTCAGTTAAATGTTTTGCGTAAGCATACAAAATTTTTCGATTATGTTAACTTGTAAATCTTCCAGCTCATTGTCAGTAATTATTTGTCTAATCTGCCGTATTAAACCTGGCTATTAAGTCTATTAGGTCTTTACTATGAAAAATGTTCATTTCGATTTCCGGACATTGCTAGTAATGTCAGTTGAAATGGGGTGACATTCACACTGACTCTTTTCATTGGTTTTCTTGCAGGCTTGCATGCTTATTGTTATTGAATGCTTAACTGTTATGAGATTGAAATTAAAAATGGCGGAGCTGGGCTCAACAACGTGATCTTGTTCATCCTAATCATTTTTGTCTGTTAGACAAATGCCTGACTAGTTTATGTCTGGCTTGCTGACAGGTTCTCAGAATTGGTGGAGGCATGTCATCAACTGGGCCCAGGGGGTGGGGGAAATCACCAGAAATTTGGGTAAAAAGGGATTTTGAAAAATATCGAGGCAGTGGATTAGCCCCGTACCTCATTAAAACATTACAGTTCGTAGATGTAGCCCCAATTCTTCGGGTAACTGGCATCCGTGGTTTGCGCGGTTATACGACTACATTAGTGAAGAGCTTCAACCAGCAACGCGTCCTTTCCGAGTCGGTGTTTTGCAACTGAGACTCCGCGCTCGGCATAACGAACTGCTGGTTGCATTGGCGACCTGAAATTTGGAAATCAGCGAGCCGAGATTATGGACGTCTTGTACCTGCCACCGGGAAATTCCAACCTACGCGAGCCGTTTTGGGGGGGGGTAAAATAGATAGCAACTCGAAAAACATTTATTTTACACGCAATATGTACAGATTATCCTATTATAATATCACCTACGGCAATATCGCACTGCGGCACTGGTCAGTCCCGCTGTTTGCACGCAATGTGCTGTCAGACTTGGAAATGCTGTCAAGTAATTTAACAGCCTTTTTCAATATGCGTCTTGTTTTATGTGACAAAAGACATCAGCTGGATTCAGCATGCGCGTATGTATGAGTCACCTGTCAACCACATATGTTGTTGTCATGGTAACATGCACTCCAGAGTGTGGGAACTTACATGCGTGCACCACTTGAGAGATCGCACGTCTGTTCCAATATTTCCCGGGTCGATGATCCCTGGACCCGATGTTCCATGCCCGTAGCTAGCTGCGTGCACGTCATTACCACTGCCGCCAATTTTCAAACAGTCTACGTCGTAGATGTCTCAGACTCCAATGGTAAGAATTTTGTTCAGGCTGAAACTGCCCAATGTAGAAACAAAAATATTCGGGAAGCTAAAAGGCTAGGTGGATACAATAATTCACAGTTACGCCTGTCGCAAGAAATCGTACCGAAGTCAGAGGCTTTATTTCAGACAGATTTGACAACTATGTCGAAACTGACATCTTTTGGTGCTGTAATTTTACTTGCCCATGCTCCAAAAATCTGTTTGGGGTCAGAAAACGTGTTATGAAAAAAATTTAGAAGTGTTTTATGAGGTTGAGAAACCTGTGCGCAGTTGCGTGAAACAATACCAAATACTAGGCAGTCAGTCATTAGTTCCTTAAATCTACTATGTATTTGTGGGCGTGTACTGTTCGGATTTCGCTATTATGTCAATTTTTGGCTTTGATAGAAAACAAGAGTGAACTCTACATTGAATTCTCGATATTGTAGAAAATAAAGGGATATCTTTTCATGCATTACTCCTGCTTATTTTCATTGAAGTGAGGGGCTCAGATTTTAGTTATTTGTTTAGAAAATTTCACAAGTCAAAGAGGAGCTCGTAATAAAAGTGAAATGATGGAAAAGGTTTACAGTATGTAAGGAAAGACACAAATGTGCAAAAGATTTAGGGAATTCAGTTGAGTCCGTATTTGGGGCTTTAATGCAGCCGGGCCCTGTGGATGGTTGCATGAAACAGTCCCAAATAGGGACTCAACTGAGGTCCCTATGTCTTTTTGCGCATTTGTTTCTTTATGGACTCAAAGATGCAATATTGTTCTATCATTTCATCTTTATTATGAGCTCCTCTTTGACTCAGGACATTTTCTAATACTAAAAACTGAGCCCAGAGTTCATTGAAAATAAATAGGGACTCAGTCCTTAAATTGGGGGTGTTGTATGAAAAGATCCCTAATTATTTTCGATAATATTGACAATTCATGGTAGATTTCACTCTCGATTTGTATCAAAGTTAAAAGTTGATTTGCCGTAGTAAGGAAACTAAAACAATACAAGAAAGGGCAATCGATGTTTTCACAAGTCCAAAAATACGCAGTAGATTTAGGGAACTTAGTTGAGTTCCTATTTGGGACTGTTTCATGCAACTGGGCCCCGGGGTATGTTTCATGAAAAGTGTCTGAGACTTAATTTTATGTTCTCTCTTCCCAATTATTTACCCTTCACAGCTTAGTCACGATTTATTGAAATTGTTTCAGTTATCACCTGCTATGTACTTTTGCTAAAGTGGGATTTAATTCACATTTTTCAAAAATAATTGTGTGGGGTGTAAGTCAAAATTTCTGACTGAAGTCTTGAGTCACTTTTTTGCGTTTTAGGCAGAGAGTAAGGCAAAAACAGTCCTTAAGTGGAAGGACATGTGAGCGAGGAGTCTTGGGCAGAGTACCGTTACTGTCTCGGTTTAACCAGTGTCTTAAATGAGCTTTGTGACTAGTATAATTATTCTAGTCATGTGCCATGCATTGTGGGAACAAACTAACGTGTATGGATAAGTTTGTGGACCTAGTAACCAATCAAACATAACCTATGGTAAAATCGCACCAATTAGGACATAATATGGCTGTAAATAATTTTCTTATTTTTTTCATAAAAGATATAAAGTACCAATTTCTTAACCATTTTCAAGCTCTGTACCAGACCAATCATTTGACAAATAGTTTCAAAAATCTTGAGTCTGTGAACGGCTTTTTAAAAAAATCGTTGAAAATTGATTGCAAAAGGGCAATTTTTAAGAACTATTTGCTTAGTTGTTGAGATTTCACCATAGCATTGTCGTTAGAATTTCTCACGATTCAATCTTGCACAAGTACGAAATTTCTGAACCTTAGTCCGTCTTCTGAAAACTCCCACAATTCAGTGTGATTAATGCTTTATTTGATGAGGTATGTCTTGGCTAATCTTACTGACATTTCATGCGCTCCTTTCTAGTGTCCAACATTGCCCAGTGCCGTGAACACTCTGGTATGTGCTGACACTCGTGTGTCGCATGCAATAATCTGTTGTATATCTCGGAAACACTTTTTTACCACCTGAAAATACGGGATATAACCAGCCACCATTGTGTTTAGAGAACAACGAATCAACTTTCTGAAGCACTGATTTTGTTGTCGGGGATTTGATTTGATGGGTCAAAAAGTTGATTCCTTGTTGGGTAAATAGATTGACAGGTTTATCCCTGTTGAAAAATTAAAAAAGAAACGACACGTAGATTAGAGCTCACCGTGTAATCGTGTTAAACAAATCTAGGCCGGTTTTATCTCAGTGTTCAGTGTAAGCATGAAGCTTTGACCTGCATCAGGTAGTGGTATTTGGAAGTGATATTAGAATTACACTAAGGCCTATGCTAAATTGAGCTCTCTTTCGTGGAGGTAGAAAAATGCACTGCACCACTTTTCAAAATGTCAGGCACCTGAAGTGAGTTGAACAAGAATGCAAGAACAGTGTATCGCAAATTCAAAACTGATATTTGCCTAAAGTTGACAAATTCTAGGTGTCGGCATGGTAACCCGATATGCAATAATGCAACTTTGCCTGCTTTAATTACAGTTGTGGATCATAGTAATTAGGATATGGGGAAAGTGGCCAGTACAATTGCATGTGTTCCAAGAGTGTTGCTGATTTTATGAATTAGATTTGATTCTGGTTGATAACTGTTTAATTATTTCAATTGCCTATGTGGGTAATAGTCACTTACGGGGGCCTACATTAATTAAGAACCAGTTTTCTCCACCGAATAACGGGTATCAAAAGTGCCGTTTACACTTACAAAGTTGACATGGATCAGCTGACACGGAACAAGTTGTTCCAGTGTGTAAACAGACTGACACGGAGCAAATTGACACCGCGGTGACAAATTTTTGCCACTCGTTTGTGAGGTAGAGCAATTTGCGCCCGAACATCTTGCTCCGTGTCAATTATAAGTCTAAACGCGAAACTGGAGCAAGGCGAAAAGGATCATCTCTACTGCGCTTGTGCAATGACCTTCATATGGGTTTTTTGTCTCTGCAACTCTCATCGTTTGTAAACCTGCGCACGTGCGATCCAGTCTCTCCAGCTGCAATTTCCGTCTTGCCACAGTTAGTGAGTTGTGTTTGCAAATTTATGCAGTGCTTATATTTGATCGTTTTGGGTCGTGAAAAAGGTTTCGTTTGAAATCACTTGGTTAACAATATATACCGGTATGTAAATGAGCACCAGATTTTGGTACGGTGCAAGTAAATCTCTCTGATAAACTCTGTTTTTTTAATGAAAAACTTGAAAATATGAAGTTTGTGATATTCCATTCAGCAGTTATACCTCAGTGACAAATTCAAAACTTACGGGGTTGCACTACATAATGCAACAATCCTAGCACCATAAATGAAGGCATTTGAATGCTCACCCCGGGGCCCATATTCTCACAAATACCCACCACACAAATAAATACCCTTCCATTCCAACTCTAGTCTGATAATAAAAAGAGGGTTCTCTCTTCCAATTCACACCAACTCGTAAATTAATCCCAGTAGTCTGCTATTGACAATGAGCAAAGTTTGTCGTTCAGATATTAGAAACTTACTATTGATCATTTGGATGATGTTGCCTACTTAAAGCTGTGTTACTTGTCATTATTCAATACCTGGATTGATTACCTGTGTAGTATTTTATAATCATTTCGATCTATTTGAACATGACTCACACAACTCTTCATCTATTAAAGTAGGAATTTATCATGTTGACGAGCCACGAAGATGTAGTAATTATTAACTATGAAAATGATTGGGCTAGAAAAGACGTGAATTTGAAGTAAGAATTAATTCTTTTGTTATTCACGATTGATCAAGATCACTCATTCACGCCAAGATAGAACGTTCCAGATTTCCAAGGAGACATTTTTACGAAAAGTATTTTTTCTGTGTTCTGCTAGAAAGGCATACTTTGTTCATTGGAAAATTTTCCTAATCTACATTAATTCAGAAAATACCAAAAATTTCTTGTAAAAATGAAAATGCCTGTCACTTACTGGGAGACAAAAAGATAGTAAAAAAGATAGTAGGTTTTTTCATCCCCCAAGACTAATTAGTTAAGAAATTAGAAACCAGTTTACGTAAATTTTTGGATAAAATTCCTGAGGTAACATTTTCCGGGTCAATTCCTAAATGATATTTCTGGGTACAATTTCCAGGAAATTAAATTCGCAACTTTTTTCAGTGTGTAGAAAATTGTATTTTTTGATATTTTTGAAATAATACAGTTGGTGCCTGCCATTCAACTTCATGTGTTGCATTTGGGCCATACCACAGTGTTCACGTGCACAGCTGCATTTTCAGCTTGGCGTGTCTGTCAGTGTTCAAAAAGCAGCTCGGAGCGAGATACCCCAAGGGCTGAGTCCACTTAGAAGAGTTCCAGGGCTGGGTCCACTTAGAAGAGTTCCACTGATGTCAATAACATGTTTTACTGGACATTTCTAAATCACCAGATTGTACTGGAGACTCGTTGCCTAAACTGACCAATCAGGTTGCTTGCTCCAAATAACTATTA
This sequence comes from Phoronis australis, assembly GCA_002633005.1. Classification (NCBI taxonomy): domain Eukaryota; kingdom Metazoa; phylum Phoronida; family Phoronidae; genus Phoronis; species Phoronis australis. Next base: position 825,684 of record NMRA01000026.1, read on the forward strand.
CATTTTCGTCATGCGATTGGTCAATTTTTGTTCAGTCTCAATTACTGAATTCTGTGGTATTGGGTTACTATTCAGGTGTCCAACAATGTCCCCAACTTAGAGAAATTTAGGGTGTAACTGGTGCAAATATCCTGGTGCAGAGGTCATGAGGGGCTTACTTCATCTTTAGAGATGATCTCTCCTGTTTAGTATATTCCGAATGTGGGATTTGTGATTTTGTTGTTGCCTGTATGATGAGTCACTCCAGGTCTGTTGTTGTTGTGTTCACCATGACATCTATTGTCGCATGCCAAAGTTTTATTCTCAAATTATGAGCCATTGCAGTATGAGGATGGAAGGTTGTGATTATGACGATTTGTTTTGAGTTGTGCCATGGTTGCAGTTGGACTTAAGGATGTTTCAGAAGACTAATGCGCTCTAATCAGTCAGGACAAGAACAAACAGTATTGCTATGATATTTTTAGGGCTTTTGCAAGAATTGTGGTCGTGCCTCGCTGATGTGACATCGTTGATCTGCCAATGATAATAATTCCTTTGCTTTATCTGCTGCACATAAAACAAAATGGCATCTTGTTATGTTTGAAACAAAAATCTGTAAGCCAGCGTTGACGTATTATCTTGGCTAGATTATTTCCACATGTGGTGTTTTCAGAAGAAAACTGCCCCGCTTTTGTCACTTTCAAAATTTTTATCAATTCCAGAATTAGAGTTGCGTGTAGCCGAGAAGACTTCACCTCGTTTTAAAACTCTTTTTACGAAACCACAGAATCCACTTTACGGTCTTGGAATAATTTTGATCGACGATTTTCTTTATTGAGTCGTTGCAACACTACTTAGTTGTGATTGGTAGAGACAATTGTTGCCATGATGCCAACAGAATGGTTCAACAATTGCGACAGGTTTGCGGGGTGACGTGATACCATTGTTGTTACGACATAGCGCGCGACTTCTTGGGAATGAGACCTTTGAGGTCTGTTGACTGTCAACACCATCATTTTCCTGCTTATGTTTCTGTTTGCTTGAAGCTTGAGCCAGTGGAATGTCTTGCTATGAAGCATGATTGAATGTCTGAAGCATGTTGCTAAAGCTGTCAGGTTAATGCTAGTTTTTGTTAAATCTGCTTAACTGTCTGATCTGCTGTTGGTTGTGCTAAATTTTCATATAACTTAGGCTGTTAACTTGACTCCTGGCATCTGTTGCAAAACAGTGATCTTTTTTTGAAAAGTGGAAAAAATATTTAATTGCAAAGGCATTTTGTGCATGTTTTCGGATCCTCAGACATCTGCAACCTCAAAACCCTGATGAAGCAGATTTGAGACCAAAAGTGCCAAAAATGTGGTCTTTAGCTAACTTTTAGATAGAAAAGATGTAAAGGTATGAATTAAGGGAATTCTTTCAAGCATTTACACTACCATTAGTGTTGCTGGTTTGACACATTTCTCTTTACATTTATTTATTTATTTATTTATCTTTTTGCCATTGAATTCTTGAAGCTTGAAAGAAATGAGAGGAAACTTTCATTGAAAATTTCACATGGAACAAAAAAATTGGCATGTACACTAGCAAGTATTTGTTGGGCAGTTGTCTCCATTTAGCCTGAAGTTAAAATTAATTTATTTCTGGCTGCTTACACATTTTGTCATCTTATTTTTTGTTAAAAACAAATTGAGCACGAGTTTTCAATCGACTTTCTTCTAGTTTCTGCAGTCTTTCTTTTTCTAATTAACTTTCTATCGCCTTACTGCATTTCAAAGTTCTATTCACATTTCCTTGGAGCAACATTGCTTTTCAGTGTACTTCTCCCAGTGTTTCATTTAATTACGTTTCATTTCAGGACTTGATCACAAAGGAAGTGTTCTTGTCATCTATAATGTGTCAAGAGCCTGTGCTGATAAGTACGAGTGCGTTGCCAGTAACGAGGTGCCCCCTTCCATTCACAGGGAATTTGTGCTGGAGGTCGAATGTGAGTACTGTGAGCGCCATCTTTTGTCTTGCAAATCACCCCCGTCTTGACTTTTTTAATGCTGTAGTGGATTTACACTAAGAGGCCGTCTGTTAAACTATGTTAGGAATATTTTTGGTATATGTGCGGAACTACTCTTTTTCGATTCATGTGACTATGGTAAAGTTTCTTTAAATGAGAACACAATATGACAGAAAGGTATTTTATTTGATCAAACTTTTCTACACTGAGAGTGAACAAGACGGTAACGTTAGATGATTTTTTGGAAACATTATTGGCTATCAGCAAACACAAGATGAAATTTCCAATGTTTTTGGCAATGGTTTGAAAAATCAAAATAATATGACGATTTTGGCCATTATTTTTGTTCAAATTAAGGGAAACTTTACTATATGTAGGACTCTTAGGAGATCTATGACTGAGTGCGTATGTTGTTGTTTGCGATGTTCACCTTAGTGGTGTGATTTGTTGCCACTGGTGATGTTTTTAGTTAAAATGAAACGTTTTGGACGTTTATGTGTTTTCATGTATAATGTAAATACGCTATTGATTACTGGTGCTCGTTATCTATTTGTTGCTAACAGCAGATAAATGTCTCTGAATGTAAACACCTATTGTGTGATAGTGCATTTGTAATCACGTGACTAACTCTCATTTATGGCTTTCCTGTGATCACAAGTTGGATTACGGTAATTCTACACGTATTTCGCACAAAAATAATCCCCAAAATTGTGATTTTTATTTTTCAAAGGCTGATTACTTCACTGTAAATTAAAAAAAGTTTATCAAAAGTTCTTCACTGTACAAACCAGGACTAAATTTTTCTTAATCTTTATTTCTGTAAAAAATGACAAAATAGAATTTCACTTGTCGACAGAATTGCTTGCAAAATAAGTGAGGAGTTACTATATCTCATGGATTGAGTGAAGGCAGTAGGGTCTTAGGTTCACTTTAGTCTATGAGCACAAATGATCCCCACGCATAGGCACTGATTGTGTGGGGTGACTGAACATCTGTAGACTAATCTTGGCTATGTCGCTGATTTGTTGAATCTGTTTTAGTCGCTCCGCAGGCTTTTGTTCAGCCACAGACCATTCAACAAAAGTTGGGCAGGATGACGGTATTAAGCTGTACTATAGAAGGATACCCTCTTATCGGCATGCACTGGGAGTTCAAAGGTCGTCAGTTGAGGCCATTACCCGGAAAGTATCACATAGATCCTCAGCGTCTAGGTAATTTGCTACAAGTCTAGTAAAAGATTTCTATTGTATTTTTGCTGCAGTAAAATCTCACCGATTTCAAACAAAATATTTGCCAAGTTTGCCTGTTTTCATTTTCAAGGGCTTCTAACATTGTTGCAAATGCCCGTGAGTTTTCAAAATATTGTCTTGTGGTTGCTATAGTTATAGACTTTGGAATGGTAAGTCATTCATTTGGTGGTTACATACCTTGACAAAATGAGAAAATAGCGGAGTTTCACTTATCTGTCATATTGTGTCCTACATTAGTGAGAGTTTATTGTAGATCTGTCACTCTGAACCATTGGGAACATCTTCCTTCGAGTGAGAATTCTAGTTAGAGATCATAGAGTTTGAATGCAGATATCAAGCTGGTCTATTGGTTGAAACCTTTTCTGGCAGTCTTTTGTCCAGCTTCATGCCTGATGTCAGGCAGCAATCAGCACCACACAAAAGCAAATTCTGAGGTCATTATTCTTGATGATGCAGAGGCTCAATGCCTGCTTTTCCTGTATTTTCGTATTGACAAAGTGACATTGTTGCTGGGTCTTGAATGGGAAGGGTTGTCAACTTGAGGGACTTTTTGAGTGAGCAGGGGTCAAATATAAAATTGAAATTAGGTCGACTGACAATTTTGCGTGATCATAATTTGTCACAAACGAATTCATATGAATGAGGTAAATGTGCTTTAAACGTTTGATAAGAATTCACGTTTATGAATTTTAATTTTTCATGCAAGGTTTATCATCGTCAGGAAAATTTATGATCGGATCACTGAGAGATGATAAATGCTCAGAAGAGATAGCGCCCTGAATGTTCGTTTGTGATCAGCCTGATATAAATTTGTATCGACCAAAAGGGGGTGTAGGACTTGGAATTGAACAGGCCCCCTGTGATACACAGTGCCCAACCATTGTGGACCAGTCAGAGTCATGAACCATTTGAGAATAGATTTATTTAGTGGTTAGGAAAATTTATTTTTGTGTGACTTGTGACTCCAAGCCGCACAGCATCTACCATCCAATTGCATGCACAATCACCTCTAACTCGAAACTTAACCAATCACGCGTCATAATTCAAGATTTTGCAAGTTTACTCGAATCGTGTCGTGCAATTGGTTCAGTTTCGAGTACATACAGTTGACCCCTTGCCTTGCAGATAAACAGACTATAGGTGTCACTTCGTTACTTGCTACAATGAAACGATCATTTCAGATCCAATCAGTCACACCTCTAGGCTTAGTTTGACCATATCAAATATTGAGGAGATGGATTATGGTGACTACACATGTGTCGCATCAAACCATTTGGGTACGGTGAAAAAAACGGCCTCATTAATCAGTAAGTATGAGTTCAAGTTGGCGTGAAGGAAACTTTTATTTTGTTGTGAAATTTCTTGGCTATAATTACGAATTAAGGAACTTTTATTAACTTGTCCGGTTTGAACAGGGTATCTACTATTAAACAACAGTTGGTAAAGTTATTTTTTGTGGCAATGTTAAGGCAGCTTTTGAGCAATTAGTAAAGGGACAATTTTGCATTGAAGTAACTGATGGTATATCATGAGGGGTGCACAATAATAGAGGGCTGGGGAGGCTATAGCCCTCCACTTTTTTCAGTGCTGCAGCTCCCACGTGCATGTTCTTCATTTTCAGATAAAAAATTGCGAATTTGGTTACTTTCGTAATTTTGTCTTTGCTGGAATATTATCAAATTATTCTGCACCTGTTGACGGTGTTAAAATCAGGGTTAATCTAAATAATTTGGCTTTAAACATTTAATATGTCTCATTGGGAAACATAATCACCTGTGTGTTACATGGAGCATGCTAGATGCTTGGTCAACACTCTCGTCATAGGAATCCATGTTTGTTATCATTCAGAGTGCATGATTATGTATTCTTCAACTTAGGGACAGGGATTTGGGAAAGACATGGTAAGATACCTAGCATGACACGTCGACCACATTGAGACTGGAGTCTCAGTCGGATTGTTTCCAAGCGGGAAGTTTTCCCCCTGTCAGCTTTAAACATAGACGTGTCTGATTATCGTTCAAAGGCGCGGATTGAGTTTATCGAACATTGCGAACTGGATTGTAATCCGCATTTTCTCTGCTTAAACTGCTTTCGCGTAATTTACGTCCAATTATTTCGGCACTAAACGAGTGTTTGAGAGCACACGGGATGTGGTTATTGGCTGTCTGGTGGTGCCTGTGAAGAATAGGGGTAACCAGCGTTAACTCAATATTCGTGTCGTGGTTATGTTTGCAGCCGCTTTTTTGCCGCTATCAGTATTATCGCACGTGTGGCTATGCATGTGTGTGTGTGTGTGCGTGTTCGTGTGCGTGTGCGTGTTCAGATTATAGACTGCACCAAGAATAAAATCGTCATCCTGTAATGTCTCTAAATAGAAAACCTTCATGAGGTCGTAGGTACTCCGTGACAGCTGTGTAATTTGTTAAGCAGAAAATTTATCGAAATTTTATGTTGTTTGTTTCAGGGGAATTTAGTTCCACTACAAGTAAGATGGGGGTTTGTCTTTACTAATGCATTAACTATTCCCTAGGTGGTGGTCAGTGGTTGAGATCTGGGTGCGGGATCTAATCTTTTTACTCGAAATTAAACTTACAATTATTTTTTGCATTTTCCTTTCTAAATTCATGTGATCTGTAGTTAAGTGTCTATTATTCTCTGCTCAAGTACATTTTTTTTATTTTCACGCGAATGAATTTCGATTCCAAGCTTGCACTTGGTAACCTTAGATTTCAACTCCAGTAAAAACGTGGCATTTCACGTAAAAGCTTGAAATTTCGAGCTCAGACTTGAATTTTTGGCCTCAATGATGGAGTCGTTCAATGAAAACTACGTAGGATTATCCAGTAATCCACATAAACCATTAATATGTACTCGAGCGTAGACATTTATCGTCACGAGAATTCACAAATATTCAATACGCCAACAATGATTTCAAGTTCGATATCGAGTAGAAAGATGAGACCTCGGACCCTGACTGTGTAGACTTTAGTACTGATTTATGATGGAAAGAACGGCATGTCCTAACTCCTTCACGCCTGTGTGTGTGTGTTTTGGCACTGACAGTCCATTTTGGTTTGAGGGTTCTTTTGTCTAGGATTGGAAGACCTAACAGACTTTAAGTGCATAAATTAAAAATGATGAGTTTTTCCGAGACTGTGATTGCTCTTCTGCACTTTTGAAATGAGCTAAGATTAAGCTTTGCCTTAAAATGACTGCTAACAGTAAAATCTCACCAATTTAGGACCCGCAATGGCTGACAATTAAAATTTATTTCTTTGTGTTTTTTACGAAAGAAAAGTAGCACAAACCAAATGCTTTAACATTTCAATGTTCCGTTATACCTTACCTACTGTCAGACATTGTTATGAGAAAATGAGGACACTCCTTAAACCTTAGTAGCCTGTGAAATATGACGAAAGTTCAACGTTGACAATTATTTTTGTCCGAAATTGGCAACTGAGATTTTACCGTATATTGTACACTTAACGCTCGCCATCTTGTAAATTTTATGCTTTTCATCACTCACTTAACAATTGTAAAACCATGGTAACATGACGTGTGTGCCATAAACATTTGACAAGGGCTGCGTTCTGTAGATCCCAGAATTTAAGATCAGATTAGACTTTTGTGAGATAGCCCCTTGCATTACATTACGACCAACGCATGTGGTCGCACTAACTGTCCTCATGAGTTTCATGGGTGTCGGAATGCAGCCAAACACTCGCCATACATCTACTAAGCATTGGCTCCTTAATGGCGAAGGCAACCTTTTTTCATGTCATTTTTAGCAAAAAGAAGGTTCGTTGGTTATCCCAGACATATTTTCCACTTAACTGCAGCTTTTCATAATTTAATTAATTATTCGTTCTCTACTCTGGAAATGACGTTTTGGGAGGCAAGAATTTCTCGCCAATTTCTTTTCATATAGTCTGACTGTGAGAGCTGTCGAGTCAGTCAATGATCTACCTCCGTTGTGATAAGTTCGTTCGTCATTTGCTTTTGTTTACAAGTCAGTCAACATGTCACACTGTTTCTGCGTACCGGGGTGTACTCATTATGGCCCAAAGGCTGTAAGCAGCCCTGCTGCGATGTTGAGTAGTGGGAGTGAATGCAGGCCCAGTGAAGAGTACAGTTCGTCGTTCAGTGAACAGATCGGTGAGCCAAACTTTGATAAGTTTATTGCGGACTTGTCTAAAGTATTGGAGCTATTTAGAAGATGCCATGTGTGTGGCGAGGAGTCACACGGCGGGGTGTAAGCAATTTGTGTGCTCACGTCACTATCCAGTGGGAATGTGTCGCGGGACACTCGGGCAAGTGGGACAGTTGCTCCACAGTCCGTGAGATGATAATGAGTACATCCCAGTATGCAGCAACAGTGTGGCATGTTGACTGACTCCTAAACAAAAGTAAACGACGACCGAACTTATCACAACCAAGATATAACAATGACTGACTTGACAGCTCTCACAGTCAGACTATATGAAAAGAAATTGGCGCGAAATTCTTGCCTCCCAAAACTTAACTTCCGGAGTAGAGAACAAATAATTAATTAAATTACAAAAAGCTGTAATTAAGTGGAAAACATGTCTGGGATAGCCAATGAACCTTATTTTTGCTAAAAAAGGCATGAAAAAAGGTTGCCTTTGCCTTTAACAAGGCATGCATAATGAATTGAATGATGAGTTTGTGTGTAGAGTGCAATTTTAAGGATATCCTTTCTGCCTCGTTTTCATAAAATGTTCATGAAGCAAACTCTAACGCAAACCAGTTTACTCAAAGCTTATTTCCAACCGATGCTTTCGCAAGGTAATTTCAAGTTCTTAAAATAAAGATAATTTAACAATTATTGAATTCACCAACAAAATGGTCGACTGTGAGTTCAATGACCAATTGCAACAACCTGACAAGAGCAGTTTCTCACGAGAGAAATGTACCCTAAGCTGTCAAGAGTTTTAGATTCACTTCCTTAAAAGGCTAATTTTGGGCACTTGAGGCTTTACCGAGGGTTGGCGACTCGACGGGGGCTGGACTTAGTGGTGATCAGGGGGGGATTATCCTCTCAACCAAAACAGAATCCCATCTCGAAAGGCACAAGCACCTTTCCCCTCAAGTGAGTGAGGGCCCACTAGAAACTTATCCATGCCTTTTAATTTTTGCGAAAACCGGATTGTTGCAGTTTTCTAGTAGAAACAGCAATTTGTTCCTAAAACTTGAGGTAAAATATTGGAGTAAGTTTCCGGTGGATTATACCTGCATTTTTCTTGATGAATGACAATATCTATCCCCTTATCAGCTTCTAATGTAAAAAGTTTTCTGTTAAGAACACTATACGATGGATGGGTGTTATATCATTTTGTCCAGGGCGCTAACAAAGTTATAGAAATTTAAAATTTTACTTTGTTGCTGGCATAGTTGGGGCACTTCAGCTGTTACAAAACGTTTTTACCATTAAGTACACTTTTGAAAAATGAAGTGGCTATTATTTTTAACCAAACTGAGGAAATTCCACTGGTTTTTCAGATTGTTACTAAACTTGTCACCTGCTTGAGACAATGATGTAAAGCTCGGACATTGAACATTTGTCTGCCATGGAACACGGTTCCTTCCAAATAAATCAATGAGTGTGAACTCATTCTCACCTCCAAGTCCTTGTCTAATTCTCAGGGTGGACTGACACTGCCAAGCCGAGCAATGACCAGCCACAGGCGAGCGTGCGGTCTACTACGCCCCTCACGATCATGAGCAGCAGTGTCACAGACAAGAGGAGTACATCGCCTACCGTCGGAAGTACCAAGGCCGATGTGAGCACGAGACGAAAACAACCTGTCGAACCGACATATAAAATAATCGATGAAGAAGATAAAACTGCAAATAAAGAGTCCAGTAAGTATTCTTTTTCGAACTCTTTGCACAACTTCCGGATTTTTGACTGATCATGCAACTTGACATTTTGTTTGATAAGTTGCTTAACGGATCTGGGCTAGGTGGAAATTCACTGCTCGATCATTGAGCGAACATCAGGCAAATCTTCCGCTAACAGAATTTGCACCCAATTGGACAAGAAAGTGTGCACTGTTTACCCCCAGAGTATCTAGCGAAGTCCTCTTCACATCAAAGGCTTGATGGCACTGTCACAAATTGAAGTAAGCTGGTCACTATTCATGGGCTTAGCTGATCATGCTGAGATAATTGCAGCCGTAAACCAGCACGTGTGTTTAGAGTATAAGTTTCAAAATCAAAAATCCGACAATTAGGAACTTAAAGGTGTCTTTGAATGTTTAAAATGGATGCATTATAAGAGACATTTGCGAATAGGTTTTCTTCAGCATCGGGGCTAAGCCATGTGCAAAATTTATGAATTTGTTATGAAATGTTAGTCTCAGTCTGGCATAGGCTCCCTTAGGCGTTGGGGTAACAAAACCCCAAATGTTAGCATAGGAGTTGTCTCATGAAGAGAACTTTTGAACACAATAGCCCATTGAATTTGTTTCTCATGGACTGTGTGGTCATGTCTGTAATGTCATTTACTATGAACCAGTTGATTGCCAGTAAAAAGATTTACCTGTAAGAGACATTATATTCTATGTAAACCGGATTGCTGGAGAAAATTCAAAGTAGCAATTTACATGACTTCCATCGAGGAAACTTAATTTCTTATTCAGACCCCTTTTACGCTGTAAAACTGTTCTCTACATGTTCGGCTCAACTCATATAAAAGTAGTTTCTAGACTTTCTAGACTTGGAAAGAAGTGGCATTTCATTATTGTGTAATATTGTGTTCAGCTCATGAAGTTGCACCTTGTGATAAGCCAAATTATAGAGCTGACTCCAGATCAGTTTGTCATTTCTTTCTAATTGGGTTCTCTGTTGACGTACAGTTTCACCAAAATCAAAGTTATCGTGGGGTTTAAGGGAAGCCAGTCGGACTGAGAGATGATAGCATATTTTGTGACTGATCATTGAATATAAAAAGTGACTTTTTTTCAAGATGGCTAACATTGAAGAAGGTTTTGTATGTGAAAGATATAAAGATAAATAAATCCCACTTAATTTTCCCAAATAGTTGATGATCTAGTTTTATTATCTGTCATGCTTCTCAAACATGGAAATGGTTCTTAGCAGCTTACTAATAAGCTGCTAAACAACATAGCATCACATCTCCTCCTATTGGCAGCAAAATAAACGTTTTAAGCCCTGCAATGTATATCTTGTTATTACAGGTGTGGGGCAAAGCAAGCCTCACAATACTGGACTGCGAATCTCCTCATCCGTCTTCTCTCCATTTGTTGTTCTTGTGATCTGGGCAGTATGGAACTGATGTCACCAATAGGCGTCACCAGCTGCCAGTCACCATTAGGTGTCGCCAGCTGTCATTTTAACCCTGGAAGAAATACTCCTAACAAGCTCTATTCAGCGACAATGCGAGACTGATTTGAAAATTTTAGACTTATCGCGAATTCCTTCTATCATTAGACGACATCCTTTGATGACAGAATACAACCCACTACATTAGGTGTATGTGTGAACTTGAAATGAGTCAAAAGCATCATTCTGTAGATGTCTAGGCTTTCATAACTTCTCAACATCACTGCTTAAAAAGCTCCGATATTGCAGAGCTCATGTTGATGATATTATAGTAGTGTCGACCAAAAATACTGCTGCAACTCTTCTCTGATTTGGCACTTAAAAGTAAAAAGGTCAAAATGGTTGTTTTTCTATTTTTGAAAGACTCTTTGTATTATTTTGCACCAAATAACAGAGGCTTTACCAGTATTATCCATGATACTGAAGGACTAAACTTTTTTAATTTAGCAAAATATAATTACCTGCTTCTGCCGTATTGTGTGCTAAACAGTTGAAGAGTTATCGTAGTAGTAATTTCATTATTTTCAGTGATTGAAATAAAAGACGTTTCACCATATTTGGTTTAAATAGTTTTATCAATAGGTGGCGTATAGTCCTCCAAGAATATTCAAAATTGTAACTTAAACCTTGTTTTGCTTTCACTGAAACAAAGTTTGAAAATATTCTGACATGCCATTATGTTTGTATGGTGCACATGAATTGCTGGGAAAGCGAGGTGGGATGCCATCTATTGGTATTATATTGTGCAATACTGTTAAGATATTGGATACGATGTGGCTCAATACTGCTGTGGTATTGAATACATCAAACAATGTTAACTGTTTCGTGATATGTTCCATGACACATACAACCTTGTACAAGTCATGTAATTATAGCCAAGATTTGTCCTGAGAGATTACCTCACTTGGTCAAAGTTCAGCTTTAGTGGTCCACCTCAATGGCGTTTTCCCACCACCGTTGGATCAGCGCTGACTGGAAGTTGACTTGGTTGACACCTAGCAGTGTAGCCTGGTGGCCACGTTATGGTACTACACAATAGGTGTGGTCAAAGTATGACTGTAAGTTCTTCAGTTTGGGGAAAAAATGCCGTGCAAAAGCGGAATGTCGAATTAATATCTACAAATAAGGTGTGGAGAAATTTTGCTTTATCGTTGGCATGGTGTGTATGTCACTACAGTGCATTTGGTAGAATTTTCGCCATTTGAACCATTGGTCTAAATCTTTGGGAAATAGAAAAATGACGATTCTGACACTTGTCTTTGTCCCAAGTTGGTAATTTTTTACCGTAATCAAGCGTTAAAGCAGACAGGTTATTACATGATCTGTTACTGGACAGTGTCTCATGGGGCAGATTTTGGCTGTGCAAGAAGTGCAACGTTGCATAAGGGGTCTGTATCATGATAGTGACGTAAGACTTGAGACAGAAATTTGGTTTTAGGTTCCCACTTCAGGGTTGTTGAAAAAAGGTTTGGTCAAGTAATTATGAGTGCATCGGTCAAGTAATTATGAGTGCATCGGTCAAGTAATTAGGAGTGCATCGGTTAAGTAATTATGAGTGCATCGGTATCCAGCAGTTGTGTGTACATACTCGGAGACCGCACTTTTGCTTGAGTGAGATTAAAATTATTTTTGAGGACTAGTAGTATGCATTGTAAGACCAAATTTCTTGCTTATAATCTTGAGTCAATTTCATGAAACGAAGCCCAGGGGATAATGATTGTGCCCTTGTCATTGCGTCAGGTTTGAATGTAGATTTTAGATTTTATTATTATAGAAATGTATTTTAAATGTTAAGCGTGATGCATTGGAATCGTGTCAGTGGTTATTATTATTATCAAAAGTGGATGGAAACCAGGCACACTCTGGGCTTACAACGAAGGACAAGCCATTTGGCTGTGGAGCCCGCTGGTTTTGTACCTTAGGACAGAAACAACTCCAGTGGGCGTGGTGTGGTCACAACATATTTGATTTAGGTTCTACTAGAACAGACTTTCATGAAGCAATGGTGACCATGGCAACCAATCACGAAGTCACTTGCTTATACTGCCATCTAGCTGTTGAGAAGCGAATTCGCTGAGTCAAAAAATTTGTTGTAGATAGTTTAAGAATTCTATAATTTAAACGATAAGCGAATAGCGTAATGTCAAAATTATTTTTGTGGATTCGATAGTGATTTGCTGCCATATTATTGTCCTTGGTATAATAATTACATCTAATTATTGCATATAGTTGTTTCACATAATTATTACCTATAATAATTATATGTAATAATTCTATAATTACATGTAATAATTATAAATAATATATATCTAATTATTACATATAACTATAACAGATAATTATATATAACAATTATATATAATAATTATTATGTATCGTAATACAGTATGAGCATAGCGATGAAATGTTACGTGCTCATCTTAATTTATTTACCGAACATTATACAGTCAAACTTGCATTTGTCAGATCCAAGTAGATCAAGAGATTTTATATGACAAAGGTGAACTTCAACTTTCTAAAGTGTCAACTTTTTGCCAAGTTCATGAACTAGAACCGCCGTACCACGTAACTTCGTCTCGAGTTTAACAAAGGTCCACATTACGTACTAATACACGTATGCTCATTTCAATGAAAGTGGTAGACAATAACATTGAAATAATGTATGAACATTTTTCTGCATAGTCATAATTCTTGTTATGTCAACCACTGGGAATTAGAGGTTTGTTGTTGTACACACAGTTGGCAGTAGTTGTCCTATGTCTGTGTTAATGTTCTCCATTGCTTGGTGAAAGTCTTCCACTGTTTAAAGATGAAGTTTATGTAACATTATCAACTAAAACATTTTTAAATGTATTAAAAACACAATTTTTACATTAAAGCCACTTACAATGCTGTCATATTTTTTGTTAGAATACACTTAGGTAGTTTTCTTACACAGTGATTGCAAATTCATAAATTTACGCCATCACATTTATTTATGAGTCAGACTTAATGGTCAACCCGTGTGTCGCGAATCATTGATGTACTCTGTTTGAAATGAACAATTATGATTTTGTGTAATTATTGCTGTATGGTGGCTTTAATGTTTAAAATTATTTTGTGAGAGGAGTGTATATATGCACTTCCGTAGTCTGTATTAGGAATCATAATTAGTGAACTGTTGAATCAAAGGTGCTTTAGGTATAATTAGGCTTCATTTCACTTGAATGCAAAGACTGTTGCTTATCGATGCATTTATTGTGATACATATACTAGAATCTTATAGTAGATGTGTTTTATATAATGTCCCAATTTGTTGTTGGCAGAATGTGTTTCGTTTTTATTTGATATTCATTTTACTATGTGCCAATTACTTGTCATTTTTATTTTTTAAATATCAAAATATGATCAAAGCCATGATTTCTAAGCTTTACCCCAGTCTTGACTTGAAAATTAACCAATCACTGACACGTGCTGGGTAAACTTTCAGAATTTCACGCAATGCGATTGGTGGATTTTCAGCCAAGTCTTCAGTGAAGTTTGATAGTCCTGGAGCCTGTTCCAAGAAACTGACTTAAGTTCATTTTTGACTTAAGTCTAAGATTTGTCTTAACTTCCAAACTTTGAAACATCCACGTCCGGCAAGATAGTCAAAATTAAGACAAAGCTTGTAACAAAAACTTAAGTCAAACTTAAAATCTCTTTCTAGAAACGGTCTTGAGACATATTGAAGTTTTAACATAAAATTTAGTAAAACTTTGTCTTAGCTAAGTCAAATTTGTTGGATCGGGCCCCTGGTCTTGGTGTGTCAACCTTAAAAGTAGAATATGGCAGTGTTTGGCAGATGTGAGAAACTCACGAAAACACAAGATCGCAGAGGTCTTTGCGAGATACAAGCAAAGCAATTGATCACACTTCTCGTGAGTTACGTGCATCTGTGAAATGCAACCAGTAGTGTTTCTGTTCTCCTGCATGAGCAAATGTCACTTGATGTGCAAAAGGATTTTGCATAGTTCTCTTGCTTAGAACTCAATAATGCTAATATTAGGCAGGATCCTTGAAAATTGTCAAAATTTGGCTAACTTCGGAACATCGTTGTGGCTGATTGGATTCATATGGAACTCTCATGTACTGTGCTGTATGAATTGTTTTTAAAATGTCCCATTTTTGCATGACGGGCTGTCTGAAACAGGACTTTTATGTTTTCATGAAAAATAAAAACTTGCATAATATGAAAATGAAATGATTATTTAGAAAACTGTAAAATCATTTTTGAGATTTACTCTAGAGCATTTATATCTAATGTAATTTGGCCGTGTTATTGATGGTTTTGCTAAATTTTACTTAAAAGGCGTCAGGTCATGTGACCCAGTCAATGGCAGATTGACATAGTCAAAAATCAAATTCTAGCTTTCTTTCAGAAAATATATACTTTACCAGGTTAAGCTCGATAGTTGTGTAGGTCATTGGCTCTGTACACAGGCTGAACAGTAACATCCTGCATAACCTCAAGTAAAACGATGTGCATTTTATGTCTGCATGCATTAAATTATCAGCTCAAGTAACAAAAACATATGACAGACATGACTTGTTCATTTCTGGCATCACAGTGGCAATGGCTGTATGTCGTTAGCATAGAAAATTGATGGCATATACAAGTTCCTGGCAAGAGAACCATAGCTAAGAGTTGTCTAGGCATAAATGGACAAAACATGGCACTTCTCATTTTTCTTGTTGGACCAATATTGACTTGCTATGTGAGACTGACTGTTGTTTTATATTCCACCTACAATTGTATTTATGCATAAATTATTTTATTTTCAGTTCTGCAATAACAATATCATTATAACATGATTTCTTTTTTAGTCTTTTATTCATTCTACAGGTAAAATAAAATTCACAAAAATAACACACAAACATTTACCATTGATAATACTGTGTGAACTGTGATAAGTCATCTCAAAACACAATCTCTATGATGACCACTTAACATTTTAAATTGAAGTCATAGAGCAACCAACGAAACACAATTGTTATGCAGGACACCAGAAAAAGCTCCAAATTTGGCCACCATGACTTTGGAAGATCACACTTTACAAATAGCTAATCAGATCTATATGCAACTAGCGCATACTCTTCTCCAAAACACTGCCACTTTTACATGCTTAAATCGCCCTTAATTCAACTGTGGTGTGCTAAAATTAAATTTCTTCAAAAAGTGTCAATAGGGTAAACAGACTGTCCTCTCTTTGATAGATTGCTTAAGGCAGCGCCCACTTTAAACTACGTTTGCCACTTCTTGCATCACAATTTATGTTACCAGTTAACTCTCCTTGCCCATCCATTCTCGGGAGCCACTCGAACAGTGTACAGCCAAAAGATTATTATTTGTCTTCCGGCTTTTAATCTGAGCGTGAGCATGCCATGGATTACAGCCTTTACTTCACTCGTAGACAGATTTTTGATATTTGATTGGCCTTGGAATGATTTCGTCTTAAGAGACTCCTTGATGAACAGCACCCTGGACTTGCAAGAAGGAATATCTAACTTGCTGAATTTTAAAATCAAAACCCCATGAGTGAAACCTTCATTTTTAGGACCACGTTGCTGAGCTGCAAGTTGAGCAAAGTGAATTTGTGTCTAACCGAGTAACCCTAGTGGACAAACAATTAAAAAACTCTATATCCCAAACTGTGCACTCAATCTAATCTGCAAATTGATCCTACTTTGGACAGGTGATGAGTGATTGTGCCCTCTAGTGTTGGAAAGCAACAACACCATTCATTCTACAAAACTATCTGGTAAAATTGTCTTAAATTATCGGATTTTTCATGATATGCAAAGTCGAGTACAAATTATTGTTTCCAACACTGAACAGTGTGATGCACATGAATTACCAAAGAAAATCACAATACATATCAATGAACTGTACAAATTTCAATTGTATGATTCAGTGGAACAGTTTCCGTAACAAAGTGACGTACACAATAACTAATGTAAATGAAGAGTTAAGGTATAAAAAAGACGCCCGTGTTTCCAAACAAACTGAAAAACTAATTAACACAATATAATCTGTACAATTAGTCCCTACCATACAACAAACGAACAGCTTCATAGCCAAGATCTGCCACAAGAGATACTTGCGTAAGAGCCTGCCGAGTTTAATAATTGATTAAATCTGAATTTACAACCGCCGTCAGTTACCACGGTGACAGATATCCAGGGCTGCGACCCACAGATTTATGAAAATCACGAGCAAAGGTCGTGTGATTCCGTCGTGCTTTGTACCTAATGCAAACCAATCTATCACGAACACTTGTGTCAGAGATTTTCATTTTCGTGAGTTTCATGCATCTACTGAACGTAAGCTCGACAAAATGACTCGACAACTAAAGAGCACTAAATCCTCTCATCAGATCACGGCCGTCTCCAGCCCAGTATGTGAACTGTGGTTATGAACAAACAATTGACCGAGTGCAGTGCTCCACCTGGAGGCAAATCTTGCTTATGAAACATCAATAATAGCACCTTTAAAGTACCCATGGACATCATATACTGCGTAACCTCAACGTCACTTAATCCTATCTCTGCCTATATTACAACACTGTAATAGCTCGTCAATTAAGGACCCAATATTGCGAATGAGTAAAATTTCACCCCAAACAGCTCTGAATCAATGCTTTACCAATTTCATGTTACATTCCACAACTATGGAAAAAGCCTTTGCAATATGAAAAAAGATCAGGCAATTACTTTTTTCCAGAACTGGCGAGATTTCACTGTATTTGCCATAATTACCAATCTTGTTTGGGCTAATGGCCATACATGGCTTACCACCCACCTCTAGAACTTTTGTTTTTCAGCCTCAATGTTCAGTTATACAATCTCTCCCAATTGATACGCTCAGGACTATAGTTTCAAGTTGTGTTAAGTTGACCTCGTACTTTTTGACTCTGTTCCATAATCCAACTAGAGTTGAACACTGTCGTGCAGAGAACTTCATCAGTTTCCAGACAACGGCCACATACACTACATTCTATGTTCCGGCGAATAAATTTCATTTTAAATATTTCTACTCAGCTTCCCTGATTTGTGAGGTTCTCAGTTTCAACGCCCTGGACATTGTAACATGGGAATGAAAGGGAAAGAATTTTTACCAGCCATCAAATTATTTAGCGCCACAGAAGAGAATTAGATTGCCAAGTTTTGATTGGCAATAACTCTACGGCGATTGTCTGTTCTCTGATGCATCACTAGGTAACAGCAAATAGCAACCAGATTTTCAGACAGTGATTAAGGGTATACCAATTTGAAACTGACATTTTTTCAAAAACCCAGGTATTTTTTCTTTAAAAATGGTGTCCGTGGGCACTTTAAAATAAAACTCTAAAGTTCTTTGCAAGAATTGACAAAACTATGGACAAGACCATCTTGTTATGTGTTGGCCTCAGTTGTTGTGGCGATGAATTAGATTCTCCAACACGAGGTGATCCCTGCTGGTGTTTATCATGCTCTGAAAAATAAGATAGGGAATTGTTAACTGCGACAACAATACCAAAAACTGATTGCTGATAAATGTTTTATTTTCGTTGCATCATGTCACATTCCTGGCTATAAACAAATGTTTACGTTCAGCATGTGTCCCGCAATGAACATAGATTGTGCGTCAGCGAAGCTCTGTTTCCAGAGCTCAAAAGATGAGTTAGGGTGGTGAAAATGGTCATATATTATGATGTATCACTGGAAACAATGCAAAACTATAATGAAAAGGTAAAAGGAAAGGAGGTTTTGGATTTTAGTATGAAGGTTTTACCATAAAACTTCTTCAAAACAAGAAATCAGTTTACTATGAGTCTTTCTATGATGCCACTTCAATCTCACTTTTTACCGGTTCTTCTTAACTGGATAAGATTTAAATCATTGAAAATTTTTGAAAATGCATGTTTACCATACACTATGCAGTGTTGAGGTTTATTAGAGACTTTGAAAACAAGTAGTATTGTGTCATAACAAAAATACAAACCTAAGAAAAATGGGAGTTAAAATTTCCGTTCCTGAACGTGGCCATAGTTGCTTCTTTTTACACAAAATGATTTTCAAAGGCAAAAACTTCGTTTTTATCAAGTGTTATTTTAGGGCAAAATGGTCTCAGTTAAGGCCCTGGCAGCACTAATTTGGCCAAGCCGCAATCGTAAATTTCCTACAAGAATCATCAACAAAGAGGCTGTGAATGTTAAAGCAATCAATGAACTCCAACTGGTCCATGGTTGTATCACCTGACGTGTAATTAGGACGCCAACTCTAATTCGCTGTATTTAAAAAAAACAAGAAAAGCACAAAAAACAAAGGATTCCACAGCAAAGCATGAACTAAAAACAATGATTTTCCCAAAGATGGCGCTGCATGATGATTTGACATTGAGAACATTGCCAACGAAGATAAATCCATCTGCTATATCATGCATGACATGAAGAATTATCGTAATAACATGAGAAGAAAGCATGCAGAGGAGACCAACAGATGTCACTCACTCGATGAAGATTGACAGAAGGTGTGTTAAAATGCAGAGTGCTAACCACCAATCATTAAGCCTGGCTAATTCATTCTCGACTGTTTTGGGCAACCATCAATTGATAATTTTCAAAGGTCTTAGCCTTCAGTTTAGACCAGATGGAACCTTGGATCACCAGACCATCAATATAGCGAGCCAGAACCCATGCAAGACAAGTGCATGGCACACAAACGTCAAAATATCATTTCAGAGAGTAACATAGACAAGATTTGAAGCGACATTCAGAAAACCCAGAAATCAAGTCAGTAAGTGGTAGAATATAAAAGTTAGACCAAGCGCTTTTGACAGTGAAATTGTGACAACATCAAAAGCCAAAGGTATCTTGGGCTGTGAAGATTTTTGTCACCTAACATACACGTAAAAGGGATCATAAGATGGTTGAAAAATCGTTACTGGACTCTGGCTCAGAATCACCATGCACGTAACCTGACATAGTAGTATAACAAACAACCTCCTAGAGTTCTAGTGTGTATACGATAACTCCCTCTGGTGTGAACATGCAACAGGCAAGAACTGAGGGATTAGTACAAAGTCCTTTTGCTACAGTTAGTGATCCAGGTGCTGTGAGGTCAAGCCCACACAGTATGCTATTTTTACTAAGTCTATGGAACTAAATTAGCAAATTGCCAGTGTGCGTAATTAGTCAGTCGGGGACACTTTCCACCCTCTATCTGGGGGAAATTCTACGAGCAGAGTGCTGATATTTATATAAACTATAGCAATCTCAAAGTAGTGATTTTTTTAAAATCAATCACCTCATCCAGAGAGCGTCATTTGGCTGATAAGGGCAAATGGCACAACTTCAAATTACTGCAGCGACAATCACTGCTTACACATAATTTCAAATTTATTACGTGAACCAGAAACATGAATTGCGGTTAGCAGACGCGCTAAAGATGCAGCGTTAGCTAGAATGATGAAAGGTTTGTATCATATGAGTACAGATAATACAATGTATTGCATTTTTCGCCCATAATGCTTATCACAGAATTGGTTTTGATCAGCTGCTATTCACATCCCTTTCGAGATCAGCCATCTTGGTTCTTCGTTCCCCAGGTGGACTTACCAACGGGTCGAATTCATGAGGCCTGGATTGCAGGCGGTGGCGATGTGCTGTTAATTTAAGGGTCACCCTATGATTTTGGTGAACCCAGTGCATGGCACAGGCAACAGCTAATTTAGAAGATATAGACATGTAAACAGTCACAAATCTTACCCCTCTTTGTGTTGCTCTTTCCAGCTATTCAAAAAAAATACAAAATACAGTAAGTACAAGAATCGAGGACTTAAACTTGACTTACATTACAGAGCCTGTTCTATACCCACAAACCAAGGATAGAAATAGTAATGGTTAGTTAACATGCTCACACGCCAAGAATTGTACGATGACACTTTAATTCGCTTACCTGAAAATTCAACTGGTGCCTGGTGATTTGGTAAATGGCCCAATTGTGTTGCACACCCAGCAGAATTTATGAGGAACATGATATGGCAACATGATACAAATGTTTTAGGTTGTAAGTCACATTTCTTGTTTGATTATAAAAATTCATAACTTAATCATGTGTACTTTTCACAAAATAGTCAAATATTCTGTTTAAAAACTAGAATGGGATGACAATTTAAAAATACCAGTGTCGTCCCAGTGTGTCTGATGGGTCTAATTATCTAGAGAGCGATAACATAAGAAGCCTGAGGCAATGTAATTGCCTACAAGGTGTCTTTGATCTTTGCGGCAGACTCTGCAGTACACAAATCAGAGGAATTGCCCAATCTCGATCAGTGAGGTTGTCGACGTAGGATTCTTTTAAAAAAGCAAGGTCTCCTAACAACAGGCTAGAAAACAGTAACCCCGCTAACACAGCCAGCTCTATCAAAAGACTGGCTGCGAAATAAGATTAACTTTTACCACTGGTCTACGCACAACTCCTGTACGTAATTCAAAAAGGAGTGTTCGCAGTCAATACATATCTTTTCAACCCAAATCTGTTTAAATCTAAAGCAGTGCTCTAAACAGTGATTCTCAGCCAGAGTATCCAATCTGGGTTCACGGTTACTCGGTTAAAGCCATGTGCAGCGCCACTTTTAAAAACACAAAAAATATGGGATGGGTTTTGAAATTTCGCTATGTGTAAGTTATGAGAAATCCAGACACAGGTGGGTAGTGATCAGGAAATTTCAAAATCTAATACTGGACTTACACACAGTGGCTGACAACATTACGCCATCGTAATCATTGATGACACACTGGGCGTGAGAGATTCTGGGCGCTGAAACTTCATGCCTCACAAAAATACAATGTAGTCAGTTCACACTTGCAACTGCAGTAAGTACTAGATTTAACAATATTCTGATTAGTTTGGAGGTTTACTACAGCGAATGAGCCTTTTCTGAATATTTACGCAGTACCTAGATTCGAAAATTTCTCCAAGTTTGATTTGTTCCAACTTGAAATAGGTCAATATCTGCCTCAGTCTTGGTCCGACTGTAAGTGGCTTTAAGGTGATAATCTACCTTCGTTACTAACAATCAAATCTGACATGAGAGTATGACTGTCAAAATTCATTACTTCTATTTTTCAAAGGAATATACTGGTGTCTTTATTTTTAACAGCACAGTTCTCAGGATAAAATTCCTTAAAAGTAAAATCCCACATTTTTGCAAGTAATAGAATAAAGAAACAGACTTTGTAAGTTTCATGAGAAAAAATTATGTTTGTGGAAATCAAGTTTTTTTAGAAAAATGCAAGTACACGATTTCAAAAATCTCGGCATTAATCATGTACACGTAATGTGATTTTGCGACCATATAGGTTTTTAAAATACACATGGTTTACAAGGGTCTACTATTAGTTCTTAGTATTAGAAGTTGTTTAATAAATTGGATCCTTGGTATCTTTATTAACAAAGATAGACAATTACCTTATAAGAAATAAATAATTTGAAGGTAACAAGTTACCCTTCATGTTATTACACTCAGACTTCAGCTATACTGTGCACAAGATGGGATGTTTATTCCACTAGGGGACACTGCAAGCATTTCCACTGATGTAATAATAAAGACACATGCAAGCGTCAAAACATAAAAGAAGCAACATGCAAAATTCTTTTGTTTGAAGTTTTGTATCATCATTACGAATATTGCCAAGTAAACCAAATTTTGAATATGCTGAAAAAAATAATTAATTCTGCTCACATTTGTTTACATCCAAATTTTTTGTCAAACATGCCTTTTCTGAACGACAACATCAGGCGATTTCGTTCGTCATAGTCTTTTCCACGTTTTCACCTCAACACAGAATGATTTTCATCAACAGAAAGATATCCGTAAAACCATGGTTATTTTGTATAATATTGCCTGCATGTATTTGCGTTTCTCACTATTGATCTTCGTAAGTTTACAGAAAGTGAAGTTTGGTGCGACTCAACTTTAGCGGCCATTTTGGGCTGCATCACCAATAACTCAAGAATTCTATAAAATTTTCATGTTGTGTTTATTTTGAAAATCGATGTCATTTCCATAAACCAGCACACGGGAAGATGTTTCCAATTAATGATTTTGAGTTAAATTTCATTTTATGAAGCGAAAAGAGAGTTTAACTTCTTTAAATGTATTGAAAGCAAGTACCTACAGTGAATACTTAAGAATTAAAAATGACAAGTCTCAAGTCATGAAAAGTAGATCTTTAAATACATAACAGGATAGATAGAAGACAATGTAAAGAAAAGTTATAAAACTTACTATTTAACACAGATAGTATCTTGTAAGTTGTTTTTCTGTTTGAGGCCCGACAAATGTAGGTGCCAGCATCCTTGGTAGAGGCGCGTTTGATATAAAGATGACTTACACGTCGTTTGCCTACCACTTTAACAGTGATCTTCCTCTCTCCATCTGAAATGGTCAATAATTTCTAATGACCAGTAAAATCTTAATATCAAACTGGAGTAAAAACCCATCAACCTACATCATGAAATCAAGGTAAGATACCACAAATATCAACAGCTGAAATGTAACAATTCTATATCCAATTCCGTTTAATGAACTCAATGCCAATTGCACGACAGCTCAATCCTATCTTGCGCATTCAATACTTTTACATTAATTCAATCCACACTCGTCGATTCCATATCGTGAACTCAGGATATATACAAAATAGCATTGAGTTCACGATATGGAATCAACGAGTGTGAATTGAATTGATGCAATAGCCTTGAATGCCCACAATTAAGATAGGATTGAAATGTCGTACAATTGACATATTGCATTTATTAAATGGAACTGAATGTACAATTTGATTTTTTTGCATAAATGGCAGTCCATAGATCGTGTCCTGTAGAAACTTTTATTTGGCGGCACCCAGCTATATTCGCTTTGCAAGAACGAGAAGTCAGGCTCACTCGAGTAAGCTCGTCAGGATTGTGATCTTCAAGCTCTCATTCCAACGGCAATGCAACTGGGTTTATGAGGGGTTGATTGTCAACCTCATCACCCGACGAGTTGATGTCGCAAGCCAATGACTCGTTGCTGTCACCAACCTCGCCTTCTTCGCCATCCACAAAATATTCTTGGATCAGATCACTTAGCTCTCGCTGACCTTGGTGCGGCAGTCCGCGACAAGAGTTTATGAGATCCGCTACACGTCGATCAGCCATATTACTCTCTTGTCATCATGTTGTGACCCACGACCCCACAACTTCACGCCCACTTGACAAGTTTCAGCGAATGAAGTCACTGATTTACAAGGTTAAAAGGTCGTTGCTAGCTGTAAAGACTAGTGAGTGGCACTTCTGATGAATTTACCGCATTTGCAATAAGTGAAATTGTGACTAATGATTGGACGAAAAACTCAACAATCTTACTACATGCATAATAAGCAGAGTTTGATCTGTCTTTTGATATGTTTATGAGTGAACTGGGTCATCGGGTGCTTGAGCAAAGCAGTCACGACTACCAGCATATTTCGATGAAAATTTCACGAGCTATCCAGTCGTGGAGAAAGTGATGTTTTACAAAATCAAATAAATATTTATCGTAATCTATTTTGCCCGGGGTACGCCACGAGCTATGTTGCAGAGTAAAACAAGAGGAGGATTGGGAATATTTGTCATTTATTATGACGTAATAGATAAAACTAACTAAGACTCTGCAAGATGGGCATGCACAAAACGCCCACCGGCGTGTACAATGAATAGCCCTGCAAGAGGGAGAAAAACAAAAGAACTGCCTGAAGGGCTTAAAGGAAAAGTACAGAACATGAACACAAAACTTGAAAAAACCTAACAGGAAATGTATACGAG